>JAYDZJ010257422.1:0-12269 GCA_034509065.1 Eueides lybia
CCTATCATATTATGTATACAGTGTGGAGCTAAAAAATAAATATAAAACAGCTTAATTATTTTCATATTCTGCAAAAAATAATTTAAACAAAACACAATAACATATTTGTTAATATAATTATCTTTTGATATATGTTAAATACTTTTAACCTAGAAACTATTTTTAACCTGGAATAGAAAATATTAAATATATCAAACGTCTACAATGTCTTAAGATTTATTTTTTCTCCAGAAATCTTTCTAGATGTGAGCAATTAAAAAAGTCATTGAGCCCTTACGACCCAGAGATTCAGCGCTATTTGGTCAGCGTGAAAAGCAATTTCTCCCATTGATAACTTTTAAAAGACTTTCTTTATTTACATTACTATTATTTTTTAATATAATTATAATTTTAATTGAAGCTAGTCATGGCGTGATTTGGACCCAAACGTGTGACTGTTAATCTGACGGGTTACAGATTTGATTCCCACCCGAGAAAATTGTAAATTTTATTTTACTAGCTATGGTAACGAGGCAAAGCGCGGTGTTAAGTTCTGCCACTCACCACGCAACATCTCTAGATTAAGGCAGAAAATAGTAAATAAAGGTATCTGAACACTAGGGTTCCAAATACCCTCTGTCCATAGCTAAAATAAAACTAAAACACATACATTTCTTTTATTGCCGATATCGCGATATTATCTTAAAATCGTAGAAGCCTCATAGTAAATTAGTAGCTCCGAGCTATTTCATAATAAATTCCCAAGAGAACGGAATACATTATAGGTGAAATGGAAATTCTGTTCTATCCAACACTAGTTTGTATTCTAACTTAGTTTATCTTCAAAAGAAGAAGTTTTTTTTGAGGAACGATATTCTTTTATATGTTAAAAGGGGTGTTAATAGTTTGAACTGGCAATCTATCAATAAAATTCACCACTTAACATGCAATGCTTTAATGCGGCGCAAAAGTGAAAGATGTATTAAGAAATACATCATCTTGCTTGACTCGTGATTAACAAAGTTTCTATCCAGTAATCCGTTAACAATCGCTCTTTCATACAAATAGAAATCATTATAAATATTAGCTCATTTCGACCACGCCGCTCGCAGGCTATTCGCTTTAGACAACAGACGGTCGCCCGTAAATTAACAAGACACAAGACTCGTGGAATTTATGCTTCCGTTTTGAACGAAGCCATGTTAACCTTTCCATAATTAAATGAAATTACTATTACGAATACTAGTTTAGTAATATTGACTATGAATAATATTTAGTTCTTTTTATTATTATTTAGGTTCACGTTGAACTTTTCACATAGTAGAGTAAGCTGAGGGAACTTCCACAAGTTACTACGTCTCCACATAGTGTTAGAACAACACAAACAACAACACAAAACTTCAATTATCCACCAAATTTGAGGCACTGCGTGTTAAGGAACTCAGCGCCGCATTTAGTCTTCAATATTGTGGAGTTTCAACCTGTGCCTCTTAGGAACCGCTCCAGTGCATTAGCTAGTCCTTATCAATCCACTTTAATATTTAGATATAATACGCTTGTTACGTTTTATTTTTTTTTTGCTTTACGCTGTACCTATCCCGCACATGGTAGGGGAGTCGGAGGAAACTTGGCAACCTACTGTTAAGACACTCTTTTGTGTGTTGAGTGGCGGAATCAGAGCAAAGAAATTAAATTAAATATTTAGTTAAAAATAATATTTCATTTACTAGAGTGGGCATCGAACCCACAACCTGTCGCGCTTTCTGTCACTTGCCCTTGCTTCACGACAGGGCTCTACAACGATTTTTTGTTGTTAGCACTTTCGATACTAACAATAATTTAAAAAGAAATCGCCATCAAAAAATAATTACTCACAAGTGTCCTTAGGCAAGAGAATATGTTTATTGAATATTTTTAACATAAGAGACGGATATACGGTCTCAAATGTCGCTACGCTCAATTTTTTATATGTTTTATACTATTTTTTTCCAAAGTACGGAAAAATACTACTAAAAAGTTAAGAATAAGAATCGAAATAAAAACAAGTAATATACAATTTAAATTTTAGTTTGAAATATTGTTATTTCACTTCTATTAGGTATATGAGAGTAAACCAGAAATGATCAGCTAGATCATTATTATAGTATACTAGTATAATGAATATTCAATCCGGGGCAGTTTTTCAACGGATTTAAAATTCATTAACTTCCGCTCACACAGCTTTGAGCGTGATGACCGCTCCCGGCATTTTTTCCCTACACTAATGAAATTCATCTGTCCCTGCGCTCTGTCAGGCCGCTGGATTACAAAAACGCTGCACAAGCAAATAAAAATAAATATTATTTAATTGATCTCAGCATGGCTGTCGTTGCGAAGGGCCACAAGCGGGCGGGAAGGTTGTGAATTCGATATCCTCTACGAAATGTTTATTTTTTTTCTGATAATAAGACGAAATGCGGCGTTTTGTTTTTTTTACTTCGCACTACATCCTGCAAACAGTAATGTAGGCAAAGACACTTCTTACGACAAATTCTAACAGCATTTGTTATTGAGTGGCGAACATCGACGCTGACGTTGAGTTAATTTAAGTTTTATTTTATTTTCCTAACTTACCACTTTTTACTTATTGTTTCCCGCATATCGCAGAGAAGCAGGGGAATCTAATGGTTGTTACATTGTCCTCTTTTTACAATTTTCAAGATATCGTAATATCAAATAGCGGTAACTGTTCATTGTTATTTCGCTTACATAAGGCAGTTGCAAACAAGTCATCTGAATTGTTGGTCATTCAATATGAGTATAGGAATTGTCAACATTTTGTATTGTGGTTGACGCCGGGAGCTCGCTTTGCAACTGTTCTTTATTAAATGGTTATTCTTTAAAGCTCCTTATCAATGCTTTAGATTTAAACTATTTTAATTTACTTTCAAATTCCCTTAAATAATATATTTTGAGATTCTTATTTATTATCTCATATAAAGAGTGGAAGTATATTTGCTATTATATAAAATAAACAAATATATTACAATTATTATCTGTTCTTTGCTTTTTAAAATTATGATGTAGGATTGATTAGCGAATTAATTAGCGAATTAAAAGTAAAAGGCACGGTAAACATATTTTTATATTGAATTAACTTTACGTATATCTATCCATCATTATTAATGTAATGTAACATTAATGTAAAAGTTATTACTAAAAGTTTTTGTGTGTGCGTCTGTATGCGTTCATCTCAGAATCGGCTTGCCAGATTTATATGTAGCAGTTGCAGTGCAGTGCAGATAAATAAGATTTAATTTTTATTCTCTTGTGAATTTTTATTGTCTTGTGTTTCATAATTTGTGAGTAAATGATAATTATTTTTAAATAGTATTTATATTGTAATGACAGTAAAAAAGTGGATATTTGTTAAAAAAATATTTGTAAAATACTGTTGTGGTACACTTCTTTTGACATAATTATAAAGTGAACTTATTATTATAATATACGGTTATATTCATATAATAAGCATAGAATAATGTTACGCCGATATAAAAAATCAGCGAAAAAGATTTAGCATGTATAGTATGAAGAGATTTTCAGGATAAAATGTTAAAGCCGGTGTCAGAGGCATTTTACGATGGTAAAGACTAATGGAAACTGTTTGTTCGTCTATCAAACTAGCCGTTGTTCACCCCATGCCCGAGTTTCAATTTACTTACGTCGTTTGACTAAGACACTTAGTTTCCGATCTTAAATGGAGGTTTTTTTATGTACTGTCGAAGTAAATAAAAATGAAAAAGACATAGTATGACGGTGCGCGGGCCTGAGGGCCACATGCTGTAAGTTATATTCATGCTCGAAAAAATTAAATATTTAATATTGTCATTTTACAAGCGGATGTACGGATACCGTTTATTTTCCTTAATATATATTTAATGATACTCTCCTACAAATTTATGAAATGGATCCGTTTCATGATCAAACATGCCAATTCACTCATTATCATCAGCCTGTACAAATTATGATAAGAAATATACTTTAAGAAAAGTGTTGAGCAGTCATTTATTATGAAAATATGGTCAAGTGCGAGTTGGACTCGCCTCCTGAAGGTAAACTGAAATGTTCAAAATGTTGGCTGTCCAAAAATACATTTATAATACATTATTGAACTTTTTTTTTGGATTTAACTTAAAATATCTAAAAAATTTATTAAATCCGTGTTGAACGCAGTTTAGAGACGAAATCTTTTAAACAAATAGTCTACAAAGATCCCACGTTCCCTTCACATAAACTTTTGCCCTTAAGTTAGAATTTAATTATTTCTTAAAGTTTATTTAGAAAAGGTCACCACAAATCAGTAATTAACGATACATGATTACAGATACATTCTTTGACCATAGAAACATTAATTAAAATTTCAATCATGCCATAATGATTAGTTGACTTCACCTCATATCGATTTTCGATGACCTAAAGCTTACCATGTGAACTATGGTTTATTTAGATAAGTACTGTATTTGGAAACTACAGTTCTAGCTTTATATTATGAATATCTTTAGTATGAATATTTGATTATATTTTATTTTATATTACGCACAAAGCGGAGCTGGGGGAGCTTGGTCAGCTTGTGTTAAGATACTCCGTCCCCATTAACATATTTATGTTTCGCAATTTCCGCCGAACTTCAGGCACAATGCCTATTGAATGGCGGAACTCAAATAAAAATAAAAATATTAAATACTAACGACCCGCCTGCAGGCTTGAATTACACTATTTTATTTACCTCAACTGTTTCTAGTTGGTCACTAAAAATGATTAAGTTATACAATTTTTTTTTAAACGAAATAATTGTTCAAATTCCTAAATTCTCAGTATCCTGCATTGTCCTTCGAACAAATTTTAGTAGAAAATGCGACATAATTTATTTACTTCACTATTAGAGTCATAAATGAAACCCATATTGATAAGTTAACTATTTTTGCTTGCTAGGTAAAATAATTATTATCCGGTTTTTTAAAAAATACAATTGGAAAATCTTAAATATATTTTGTCCCCACGCTTTTATATCAGGATCCTGTTTAATGTAAAACACCATAACTGAGAGAAGGTATCTAATTCATAAAGTAATAAAATGTAAGTAAATAATATGTTTCAATAGAAGGAGTCTTTCAACCGTCGATATTAAGATATTAATATTTCGTTCTTAATAAAAAATACATACATAACTGTTATTCTTTCAATACATGACCGTAATTTTCTATTGCCTCATAGTAAAAAAATATAAATAAATTATTGATGTAGTGAATATCATTTTAATGACTAGAACACTTTATAATGACACTCACATAAACTCAATGACTATATTATTTAACTTGTGGATTCAAAAGATAATCGGTGCTAAGTAATTACAATTAGATATTGTCGCATAGTTTGCATGGATTAAGTTGAGCTCTTTGAAGCGGCGCGGTGATGTTGATCTCCACTCAAGGTAATGGTTGTGGCCTGTCGTGACGCAGGGGCATAAGCATGTGGCTGTAAACTTGTCAGGTTATGAGATCGACAACTCGGGGGACTCGGGAAAATGAAATATTGAATATTTTCAATTTAAATATTTAATATTTTCATTTCTTCACTTTCATAACAAGGCAGAGCAGAACATTGAATGCCACCACTCAACACGTAATGCCTCAAAGTCGGCGGAAAGTGGAGAAAGAAACGTATACCGCACATAGTAGGGTAGGGAGAGGGAACTTGGGGATTTAGTGAGAGTACACTCCGATCCGTTCTAGCCGAATTTGAGGAATTCGTGTTGAGTGGCGGAATTCAACGCCGCTATAAGAACCGTGCACTACATATAAATAAATAATAAATATAATTAAATAATTGGTTCCCTAACTTGAAATTTAAAACTTTTCCTTTGGCAGTTACAAAACAGGCAGTTTTATAAGGAAGCAATATTACAAAATTCGTCAAAATCACATAATCAAGTAAACCATCTCCATTAACTATTCGCGAACTATTACGCTTTCAGACACTCGCTTGCGCCCCTACGCCTCAACAGCCTGTTTTAAAATTTATTAGCAGAAAAAACATTTAATATTATTTTGTTTCAATTCATGATGTCCTTACCTCTCAATATGAGACGCCATCTTTTCATATATTGTATAATAGATTGTTATAATCATAGATTTATATTAATGTATAAAAGCAACGCTGAGTACAGTTCGTATAGACATTTACTCATTTAGATAATGCCCCAATCAAGAGTTAGCTGAACGGATTTCAATCTAGATTCATTAATTAAAATTTCTGCTAGGATTGTTCATTGTTGTTTAATTTTATTGTTAATACGTGTGGTTAAATAATAGTTATTATTATAAAATAAAAATTATTAATATATTATTTATTCTGTATAGTAGAAAGATAAAATAAAACTTATTATGGTCTTATCTGTTATGGTCACTGCTCCTCCAAACCATTAGATAGAACGGACTAATTTCTACAGTAATACTAGGTATTACATAATATATTCTTAGTTTTTAAATAAATTTCTAGATATTGGGGCATAAATAAGGCCTAAAGTAAAAGTAGACAAGTCGTGTTTAGTTTAGTTCGATATATCTTGTGTTTGAGCCACTTTGAATAGAAGATTTTTCCTGAAAACGAATATCGACTGAAGAAAAATCTTACAATAATTATGTATTTATAGAAATTAAACGATAAAAAAATTCATCGCCAAAATATGGTTAGCAAAAAATCATTTTTAAAACACACTATTATTGAAAAGGTTATTTGTAATAAAATATTTTTTCATGAAGGGGTTATCTATCCAAAATCTTAATAAAATTACTTAATTTACAAGTACGGTGCTATCTTTAATTGCTATATATTTTTTATTAAATATTTATGTTATTGACCTACTTAATGTCAGTATACAGGTGTGCGACTGCAAACACCACAGATTGTGAATTCAATTCCTACGCGAGAAAATAAATTATTTAATATTTTCCTGCCCTCCCGTTGAGTTCCGCCTACGAGAATAGCAGTGCCTCATTCGTAACGGAGTGCCTTAACACATTAACAGGTTAGCATGACGATAAATAAATAATAATATGTCTGCTATTTTAAAATATGAAAAAGAATTGCAATTGTAACATTTAGATATATTTTTAACTTTTTGTATGCAGAATCTGATTTTCTTTTATTTTATAAATATTTTTATTCTCTAAAGCCTTGAAAAGACATTTCAATTAGAACTTCAATTTATGTCAATTCATTGTCAGCGTTCACTTTTTAATCATGCTTCATTAAGAATTATACGATTTTGGTCATCTTTATTATTTAATATCTTTATATTTTACTATTTTAAAAGTGTTATTTACAAAGTTGTTATTCCATACATAAGGAAGAAAAATGTCGAAAATCTTATACAACAAAAATAAGTTGTAACAAGCGTATAAGAATTTCGACGAAGCTTGTTGAGAACGTATACAGCGCTTGGACGGTTTCTAAGAGGCGTGGGCTTTAATCCTGCTACGTTCAAATTGTTATATGTCAAATTAGTATTTTCCTTTCCTACGTGTAGACTCTTGCCAAACGATGAAAAACAATTGTTAAAGACGTATTTAATTATAAAGATTAGAAATTTTCCTATTAGATATGTTCACCCACTATCCCTCTACAATTTTTTTTAAATGTAGAACTATTATCGTTTCGAACTATTATCCTGATTAATGTATATTCGCCTGAGGCGTGAATAATGAAAAGAATACCGATTCTTGAGATTTTTACAATATCAGTCTGCGTCACCAGAGGTCCAAAGAGCGTCCCTACAGAACTCTATATTAAATTTGACAGTATAGTTCTTTAAGGTATTCCAGTGTTCTAAATTCCTATAAGAGCAAGTAGCTGTTTGTGGATTTTCAGACGAGAAAATAAATAATCATTCATATTTTCTTTTCTTCGTTATATATAAAGCGCGGCATTGAGTTCGCTCGCTCGTCGCTCAATACACCGAAAGTGGGAAATAATAATGTCTTTATGAGAGATTCCCAAGTTCCCTCTGCCTACCCTACTATGCGCAGAATATAGCGTTAACTTAAAAAACAAAACGATATTTCAAGTCGTTCTTACTATAATATTCAAGCCTTACTTTTAAGTATAAAAACGAAGCATACCATAATAATCCACTTCTTACTGAGACAATAAAACTTCTTATTGTCAACTCAACGACGTTTGCGGCAGGAATTTACGTCACCGTCGAATTGCTTACAGCTACATTAATCATGTAAAGCGAATTACACGTTGCAGAGCGATGTAAACAGATTGACTTTAGATATATTTAAGTGGAATCACTGAATTAACACGGAGACTATATCGCTATGTACTTTATTTGTCATTAATAAGACCTATGGTATTACTAGGGTTATGATAATAGGGTGACAGGGGTTAGGGGTAAAGGGTCACACGTGGTTTTATGCGATATGTATAAGTCACAAATTAGTGAACGATCATGACCGTCTCATAACACGTGAACTCCAAGTTTACTGTACAGAAAAATATACGAGCACCTGCACTAAAACACGATAGTAATTTCCTTAAACACTTCATTCTTCTTATAAATATATAAATGTAGCATTACTTGCCTTTTAATCAAACACATTATTACATTTTGTTTAACAATACTAAGAAGATATGTCAAAAACATTGGCAAAATAAAATTAAGGTAATATACATTTAGCTACTTATTGCTATCGAATGTTAAAGAAAGTCGAAATAAGTTGCATTTGAAGTTTTATTAAAAAGATGACATTACATTTTCAAATCTTGATGAATCTATAATTAGTTCGCCCAGCATTTTGAATAAAACATTTGTACATATGTACCTCAAAAATATAGTAATCTTCTTACCGCGGTAAATCAATGAGAGAAAATTTATTTTTGTTTAAGAGCGAGGTAAGCGCGTTGTCTGAATATAAACGGATCAACGGGATTTTATCAAATTTGGTAAGAATTAATTTTATATAAACTGAATTTAGCTTAATTTTTAGAATTTAATTATAATACTTTGCCATAGAGCTTTAGAAGCTTTCAAATTGTGAATAACATCTTAATGTAGGGGACTGTCGTAGTGCAACAGCACAAACGTACGACTGTAAACGTGACAGGTTGTTAGTTCGATCCCCACTCGAAGAGTTCCGCCACTTAACTCACAATGTCTCTAGGATTGAAGCGGAGCGTGAAGATTATCCCATTTCATCTGCTAAGTAACTTAATACGACTTGTAGCAAAATATCTTTATACAGAATTAAATATCACTATTTGGTACAAAAGTAGTTTTAACAACATCATAAATATTACAAAATTTCATAGGAATTGAACTGTTTGAAGTAGATTAAAGTATAGTGATTTATATTTGTCATAAAATATTATTTACGTTAAAAAAAAGTAAGTAACCGGGTCCCCAACACCGAAAGAGGATCCTTTTTATATGCACTGTTTATGGATACCATATTAAAGGAATTGTCTTTATAATATAATTTTACCACATTGACGAAATTACTTTGAAATAATAATGTATTTTATTTGACCAAAATGTATTAGTCAATAAATTTTACTGGCAACAAACAATACTGTAACAAACCGAACTCTGATATACCCTAATAAACCTGCATTGAATAGAATCAGTAATCTGTAAATTTATAAATGACATACGATGTCGAAAAAATGATATATTTGGCGATAAAACGACACTCATGATGAATACATTCATACCTTGTCATGACGTTCGAGAAAAATTTTATGAGGGAGAGAATTCAACGGCACGTATTATAATATATTGGTAGGCAATGAAAGTACTTTTACGGTTATTTTACTTTGAATTGGAATGTTTTTATTATTCATGTATAACGTTATATAACATAATAAGTGTATAATGGTATACAAGTATACATTTGTAAAGAATTAAATTAAATAATTAAAAGCACAAAAAATCGTGATTTTAATCAACGCAATCAAAAGATACTATGTAGCATTCAGGCAGGTTTTAAGGTTTTCAGTCAGGCAGGTTTAAGGTTCTCCAAGCTCTGCGTATTGATTGCGCCACTACTGTCTCTTATATTGTTTAACTAAGTTGATTCAATGGAGTTATGTTAGGTAATATCATGGATAGTTAACAAAGTATACCCGTGCATACGGGCTAAGACTCTCTCTCTATAACTCTATTTGGCTATGAAATTAACTTAGACTTGGTCGAAGATACTCATTGACGGGAAAGTGCAGTGTGTGTGTGTGTGTGTGTGTGTGTATGCGTGTGTTTATTTTAGTAGTTAATTAAATATGTCCTTGTCAAATTATGTGTTTCATATGAATTTAGTGCGTAATATTCGTTCTGTATTTTCACGTATATTACTTACATATGCAGTGGATCTGAGATAACGGAAGTGCATTATTTTTAAATGTTTTGTAGTATTTTTTACATAAATCGGCGTTTATTTCGCACACATAATTGTAAATTGCAATGTTGTGACAATTCTGCATAGAAAACGGATAACGAATGTGTCTTATTGAGCATAATGACTTAACACCACGTTTCCAGGTTTCTTCTACTTCTACCCTGGCTAGAGAAAAGCGATAGTTAGAATAATTTAAAAATCAACTTAAACTATAACCTAAAAAACTCTTTCTAGGAGAATAACTCTAATGTTTTATTGTATCGTGCCTACAAGTATTTGTGCGGTAGCGAACGTAAATGGTGCTTTACTATTTGTGATTTTTTGATCTTGGGTATTTTATGTCAAAATATTAGCTAAAAATATCCATACTTTTTCAAGAACGAAAAGTACAAATAGGGACTCGCACTTTTTTATTATGGTACACGCAGATGCACACAGTATGCAACATTCATATCCGTAGGAAAACTAATAGGAATCTGTGTTCCTAAAATATATTATACATTGTCGAAAGTACGTTAAATATTTTGAAAAATATACAAGATATATTTCTCATTTATTTGCATTTTGCTTCGCTACGATCATAAAATAAAGTCGTAAGCCAACCAAACTATTAATCATGTTCGATAAGTAAATTAGCCTCTGTCATTAGATATCGCTATAGGTATGTAATATTGCTTAAAACTCTCTAGGAAATTCATATTCTTTTTTACTTTCAAAAATTAGATGTCCTAAGTGTATGTGAAAAGACGTGTGTTAAAGACTATCCCAATTAATAATTTTATAACTAATAACACGTCTTCGGAATGAAATGCTCGTTCCAGAAATGTTCGTTGAGTTTCTTGCGCCGGTTTTTCTCCGGCGTGAGGCAATAACTTTAGTAAATCTGTGATAAATTCTTTGATCAACACCGGCGTTAAATTCCAACACTTGCACACGCAATGCTTTAAATTCGGCGGTAAGTGTGGAATGGAAGTGTCTGAACGGGAACAGAGTGCTTAAGCTGAGTAAGTGAGTAAGATATAAGCAATATAGTTATCAGTACAATAAAGAATATGTAAACATATATTATAATATTCAGCTTTACACTGTATCTTGCACATGGCAGGGTAGGCAGAGCGAACCTATTGTTAAGATATTCCGTTCTGTTCTCCACTTTTCGCCAAAAGTGAGACATTGCGTGTTGAGTGGCGGAACTCAACGCCGCGCCTTACCTTGTTACCCTGGTAACAAATTAAAGCGCGGCGGCGAAGAAATTAAAATATAAAATATTTCAATTAAAAAATATATATTTCGTTTCCTCGTTTGGGGATCGAACCCAAAACCTGTCGTGTTAACAGGCACATGCTTGTGCCTCTGCGTCAAAGCAGGCCTCTCAAGCCAAATGTAAACGTAAAATAATAGAACATTTTTTTTATCCAAAACGATTACCGAAAATAAATATAAAAGAAATGCTTTGAAATATTTTTCGTGAGTTAATTCCTCGCTTTGGTAATAAATCAAAGCGCGGCGTTGAATCCCGCCAATTACAACGCAATGCTTTAAATTCGGCGGAAGGTTTAACCAGACAAACAAACCTGACGAATTTGTACAGGTTTATAGTTATAGATATAATTTCCTCGTGAAAGTATCAAGCTTACAATCTTTTTCTCCTATGGTCGTGCCCCTGCACTACTACTAAACTGATATGATTATTTTTTATCTTAAAAAATATATAAATTACCGATACAATATCAAAAGATAATCGTAATTTAATTTATAAGAGATAAATCGTATTAAGGGGGTTGTCGTAGTCCGACTCATTCTGATAGGTTCACGAAGTCATACGCCGCTCGTAGAATTCTATGTAGGGGACGA
>JAYDZJ010258006.1:0-12231 GCA_034509065.1 Eueides lybia
TAAAATATATTTTTTTTAATTTCTTCGCTGTGGTAACAAGGCAAGACTCTATCATTTAACAAGTAAAATCTCAGGAGTTCAGTGAAAAACGGGTAAAGTAAGTAATTTAATACTAGTTTCCTAAGTTCCCTCTGCCTACCCTGCTAAGTGCTGCATACAGCATAAAGCTAAAATAATATTAAATGATGTCTACCATTATCTTAATAGATACCTCGTTACTTCGTTGTCCTAAAAGGTTATGAAAAGGTTAAAGAGCTTTGGAATTTGTATGTGGGTGTCTTCAAGTGAACGTCTTGCTCGATATCATTGTTTTATTTTCACAAAAGAAAGAAAAATAACTTACAATCTTATAGTAAACTAACAATAAGCATTTATTTGACTTAGTAGTCATATAGAGTCAATCTTGGCACAATACTAAATATATGTAAGTATATAGAAATATTATTCAACCTGAAAAATATTACAAATACACGGTTTTTGTACGAAACAAAAAGCTGAACTAAATAAGTTGATCACGGCAAACTTTGAACGGTATTGGACTAACCGCACTTTGCATACGCCGCGACTGGAATATTGATGGCCGTACTAGTACTACCAGTACTGGCAGATATTTAGAGAACAATATTTAAACGAGATTTAGTTGTGAAACTCAAAGGGAAACCTCTACAAAGAAACTGATAAATAACTAATTATGTGTGGTTTTAACAATGGGGAACGGAATGGAGTGCCTTAACACTACGTTCCAAGGTTCCCGCTGCCTTTCCTGCCACGTGCGGGATACAGCGTGAAACTATAATATATACCTATGTATAATAAGTGTGCCTATAAAAAAGTCATGAAACAGACAACTGACTGAATTAGTTTTTGTATTGTGAATGGATGGCTATTTTTGTATATTAACATACTCGTATATGTTCCTACTTCTCAGTATATATCAAATTATGGGTTCAATTTACGTATTTAAGCATATTTTTGTTTAAACAATTGTTTTTTCATTATTATTTCCCTATTTTGATTTATTTTTTGTATTTTTTTTTTGTATTTACAACAAACACTATGCATTAAGGAATAAATGAATGCTAGATGTACATAGTATGAGAGACCAAAATAACCACAATATTATAAACTTGACTCGCTGTAATGGTTAAAAAATGGATTTCATTGAAGGACAAAGTTCTAAATACATTTTGAACTTTCAACAGTCTTACTATAGTCTCCCTTCACATTTGAACTTGAATATTCTTGTAATCTAATCCCAGTAAACCCACAAGTACTATTTTCAAATTTGTATACGTATTCTAAAAAGCATTTTTCTTTCTTAAGCAAAAGATAACACTTAAAAAATGTTAAAAATAAATATATACATACATTTTAGCATTCAGATTCTAGGTCTGACCAGATTTATCTAGATCTACAGTCCAAAATCCCGCCTGGGACCAACTCTGAAGACTGTATAATTGACGTTTCTATATACACTGTATATAGAAACGTCAATTACACGCCAAAATATGGTTCGAGCGTTGGATCGAGGCTAATACCTTAATACAGTTATATTAAATTTTATTTTTTCTTTTTGGCTGTAGGTAAGACTTATAGTTTATCTTAAAACATTTTTTATAAATATGTTATCTATAACTATTCAAGGCTTTTGGTGGCGCTGTGGCACAAGCGTATGATTGTAGTTGACGCACCAAATTGTAGGTTTGATTCTCGCTCGGGAAATTAATTATTTCTTATTTTTATTGTTTTCAAGTTCCCTCTACTTACACTACCATATGCGAGATATGACGATTTTTCAGCTTCAGAAAAATATACATATTTTTCTTCACTTAATTTAAAAAGCCTCAACCTTAGCCTGCGCCACTACGACAGTTGACTTAGTCGTTAATGTGAAATTAAATTATATTTTTTAAAATAACTTAATATAAAATCAACTAGACGTTTTCAATTTATATTATAGTGTAAATAGAAATTTACTAAATCGCTGTATCGAATACATCACAGCAGGGGACGTGTAGTCTATCGTAGGTAATATTGCAGGCGTGAACGATATTTGGTTGTTCATCAAAGGAATCCGAAACCGTACTGGGATGGATTGTGACCATTAAGTTAGGTAAAATGACAGTCAGTTTGGTACAAATTTGTTGCATTGATTGAGTAGCATTATTTATTTCTCTATATGTTGTTATGAGGCCTGTCGTGGCGCAGCGGCACGAGCGTTGCCGTTGCGTTGCGTTCTAAAAGACAGGTTCTGGGTTCGATCCCCAGTCGAGGAAATGAAATATTTATTATTTTCAATTTAAATATTTATTTTTCTTCGCTCTGGTATAATAAGGCAAAGCGCGGCTTTGAGTTTCGTCACTCAACACGCAATGCCTCAAAATTGGCGGAAAGTTGGAAACGAAAATGGAACGGAGTGTCTTGAACATTTGAACTTTGAACACTAGTTTCCCGGGTTCCCTCTACCTACCCTGCCTTGTGCGGGGTACAGAGTGAAGCTAAAAAAAACAATGTTTTTATTATAATAAGCTACAACACATCTTTAATTGGTGCAACACACATTGTATATCGGTGCCTAAAAATATATTAAATTCAGAAACGACAACAGTTTAGTCACACAATGTAATTTATACTGCATTACGCGTAAGGTAGTTATGAATAAACACCAAAGAGATAAACATCTCTACTATAAAAACACCTGCCTCCCCTATATCCCGTACATTACAGGGTAGACAGAGGGAACTTAGAAACCTCTGTTAATAACCTCCGTTCCTTTCTCTACTTTGTGGCTTTTCTAAATTTAAGGCCGAATTTGAGGTTTTTCGTGTGTAGTGCAACTCAACGCCGCGCTTCGCCTAGTTACCATAGCGAAGAAAACAAAAATATCGAGTAATTAATTTGAAAATATTTAATATTTCATTTCCTCGAGTGGAGATTGAACCTACCACTTGTCGCGTTTGCAGTCACACTCGAGTATGCACTATCTATTTTATTTAAAAAAAAATCATTGTTCATTAAATTTGACAACGCAGTCGAAGCCGCAAGTAAGAGTTAATGTGATTTTTTTAATATTTTCTAGCTTTACGCTGAATCCAGCAAAAGGCTAGGTAGGCAGAGGGTTACTCGGGAGCCTAATTAACACTAGACACTCCGTTCCCACCAAAACACTTCCGTTTCTCACATTTAATAAGTGGATTCACACTCACAAACTGTCGCCTATACTGTCGAACGCTTGTGCTCTTGGCCTCACTCGCTACAAGATATCGATACCGCTTTATCCAAACCTGTCTAAAATAGCAACACAGATACTATCTAAACGTAGCTTGCTTCCAAATGAAGACTAAAACAATATTTAATCAATATTAAATTTAAAAACGTATAAAAATTTGGACGAAGCATCCTGGACGGATGGCTTAGTGGTCAGAGCGCTGGAACGGATTTCCAGAGGCGCAGGTTCAAGTCCTGCTTCGTCCAAATTTTTATACGTTTTTAAATTTAGTATTTTTCTTTCCTAAGTGTGGAATAACACTTTAAAAATAGTAAAAATATTCAATCAAATTTGACGAATTCCACGAACTTGGGGACGTCGAAATTCATAGAAACATGAACCATGAAAATAATTTTCCTAGAGAAAGCTGTATTTTAGTAATAGATGCTTGAAGGCATTCTTTTCAGCTTGATACTTTTTCCGTACATGGCAGGGCAATTGGCGGGAACTTGGGAACCTAGTGTTCAGATAACTCGTTTTCATTGTGGTTTAGACAATCGAATTTGACGCATTGCTTATTGAGTATAGCAAATTTATATGCTACATGATTAAGACTGAGGTCATCATGGTGTAGATACAGACCGCTCTGACACCGACAGTTGCGGGCTCGATTCCCGTTTGAATACTTTTCCCTTCCTGGTTCTGGTAAGATTAAATTGCGGCGTTGTGTTTCAACACTTAATGGGCCATGTTTTCGGATAAAAATTAAATAATAAAATACACTAAACCATAAGCACAAATTATATATTTAATTTTTCAGTTCTTCCATTAGGTTACAAGGCAAATACTAGGACTACTTACAATTGCTCTGCCTACATATACATAGTGTAAAACTGAGGAAGAAAAATACAAAAGCTTAAAATGTGATTCAAAGGGCGAAGATATGGAAGAAGGGCTTTCGAGCCGGAGCTCAACAACTTTTTGTTTAACATTGAAACTATATTTACCTATATTGCAATATATATATGAAGAAACAAAAAGAAAACATTGATTAAACAAAAAAACCCACTCCTGAAAAAAACTACAAGAAAAATATAATAAAATCCCTAAATAAGATAACAAAGCTAAAACGTGTATAAGAAATATTATTTGCATCATTACGTTTAATTTTTTCACTCAGCTCCACCCTCCCAGAAGACGTTATTAGGCTTGTTCCCAGTGTTCACTTATAAATTGCTTTGGGAACATTTTCCTTATTATTTACGAATATTATATATGTACTAGCATACTTCCGTGGCTTTACACTATTTTTTTTACTACTTTCCTGTTCTAAAAATATTTCTATTATTAAGGTAATATCGATATATGAAAACTAAATTTTCAGCTAAATAAACAATAATTAAACTTAATATGTTAAATTCATGTATTTTTTATTTTTTATTTGATTTTAATAAAAAAAACATTTTGGGGGAACTTTGCCAAAATATATTAATGAAATCTGGATAGCCGTTTTTGAGATTAGGGAGTTCAAACGCACAGACAGACAGAGAAAATTGTGAAAGTCACTATTTTGGCCCAATATCATTAATAAACGTGGCCTATAAGTATTTTTATATTCTTTGGTATATGTGCCATGTACAGTGATCGGTTACAGATTTGTTACAAGTATAGATTATACAAACATATGTAAGCCATTTATAACATATAAATCAATGAAGTTATTATATATATTCGGATATTTTTCTAATAAATGCTCTGTTCTGCTTAAAGCAAGGTACGCTCAGTAAATTTAGTTTTAAGACATTTGAGACATTGCGTGATATGTGATGGAGATCAGCATAGATCATCAGATTAAAAGCTCTTGGGCATAAAGATCAGGCGTGGCTCAGAGGTGCAATAGTGCAAGTGTAGGCAGACATAAAAGGTTTGAATCGAGAAAATGAAATGTTTCATATTCTTATTGCCTTGTTCTCGTAATGAGGTAAAAGCGTTGAGCTCGTACTCTCAACATGAAATGCCTTAAAATCGGCAGTATATTGGAAAGTGACTAGGTTCCCAAGTACCCTGCCAAGTGCGGGATAAAGCGTGAAACTGAGTGAGTGAGTGAGATAATATCTTAATATGAAAACTAAATTTTCAGATAAATGAATAAAAATTAAACTTAATAATTATATTCACGTAACTTTTTTATTTATTATCCGATTTTAAAGGAGTCTTTTAACTACAGGTTCCCCTATGTTCCCTCTGTTTATCTATTTATGTGTGAAATACTCGTATAGCATGCAGCAAGCTAAAAAAAGTAATAAAGTTTAAAGTATTTAACTAATGAAGACACATTGATCGTAACATTTCATTCTTCTCGACAATCTGTGGATTAAGGGATCATTTTATAATAAATATAATTTGAAATAAAACCGTTTCCGGCAGGAAAATCTCTGCCTGTAATAAATACAATTTGCCACAACATCGCAAATATTATATTAACTTACATAAATCTGTTTAACCTTCAACTTGGCCTTTTCGTAAAACTTAAATGAATAAGTTAAATATCATAAAATTTAAACCAAATAATATATTCCGTCTTGGCATAACATTTTACTATAACCGCGTTTTTTGTGGTTTCGATCACCAATTAGGAGAATAAATTAATTATAATCTTCTCAATGCGGTAACAAGATAAAGCGTGGCGTTAAGTTGCGCTAAGCAAATCTAATACGTACTTGTTAATGAAGAGCTTTTACACCAGATTACCTCTGCCTGCCGTATACAGCTAAAACGACGAAGCTAAAAAAATATAGTTATTACGAAGCTGAAAAAAATATAGTTAGTTGCCTCTAGATATTCCTTGATTTTAACTACCCCTTATATAAAAAAATAAGATACGTGTTCGCCGAGCTCCAAATAAGAAAAATGTCATTTGTTTATAAATATACCTACTATCTCATAAATAGTGATCTATCTATATTATCTACAGGTATATAGGTACTACATAGAGAAGTAAAAAATAAGCTTCTGCTGTTCTCAGTAGGTTTTAATTTTTGCGGATTTATTTTAATTTCTTTACTTTGGCAAACAAAACGCGGTGTTAAGTTCCGCCACTCCACATTTTCTGCTTATAAAATTCTCTTAATTTTTTTTTCACAAATAAACTATTTTTTGAACAACCTTTCTTTTATTACATTTAAAAACATATAAAAATTTGGACGAAGCAGGATTTGAACAAGATAAATAAGTTGTAACAAGCGTATAAAAACTTCGACGGAGACTTGGTGAGGACGGATGGCTTAGTGGTCAGAGCGCTTGAACAGTTTTCAAGAGGCGCAGGTTCAAATCTTGCTTCGTCCAAATTTTGTATTTTTCTTTCCTAAGTGTGGAATAACACTTAAAAAATAGTAAAAATCTTATATTTGTTCGCTATGCGTTAACAGACGTGAAACCGGTTTAATATTCGAGTCGCAAGGACTCGTAGCGTGTGACTGTAAGCGAGGCAGGTTGTGATTTCAATCCCCACTCGCGGAAATGAAATATTTCATATTTCCATTGGCGTTGCTCTAGCAATGAGGCAAGCCTGTCGTTAACTTCCGTTACGCAATACTTCAAATTCAGTGATAATTGGGAACCGGAAAAGCTATAATTGTAACGGAGTGTTTTAACACTAAATTCCCAAGTTTCCTCTGTCTTAACTACATTGCTATAAAAAATGTTACTACGTTCTCACTTTTTACATCCTGAAAGATAAATCAAACCAGTTTTTTAATCTACGATACATTTATTTTTATTTTCAAAAGAAAAGTACCACACAGCATCTGTACACTTTATATCCCGGCACCGACAAATAACTTCACAAAAGTGCATGAAAGGACTTAAAGTAAAAGTTGGCATCACATTCGTATTGAAATGCATTTCATTAGAGTTGATAACTGACGCCCGCGAGCGTTGACATACTACGCTTTTAGTTCATATATTTTAGTTTAGTTTTACTTTATATAATTATTATTTATAGAAGTAGAGAGGGTAGTTTTTGAAATTAGTTATTTCTTCTTTAATATAACTAAGGTTTGTCGTAGGGGCACAAACGTGCTATTGTGAATGCGACAGATTGTAGATTCGATCCACAGTCGATGAAATATTTGATATTTCCATGCTCTTGTAACTCACTCGCTCAGCTTCACGCTGTATCCTGCACATGGCAGGGTAGACAAAGGCAACTTGGGAACCTAATGTTAAGATACTCCGTTCCACTTCTGTTCCCCACTTTCTGCCAAATTTGAGGCATTGCGTGTAGAGTGGCGGAACTCAACACCGCGCTTTAGCCTTATTACCAGAGCGAAGAAATAAAAAAATAAATATTTAAATTATAAAGATTAATTATTTCATTCCTTCGAGCTATGATCGAACCCAAATACTCTTGGTTACAGTTACACCCTTGTGCCGCTGCGCCACGACAGGCCTCTTGTAACTAATACCTCGAATTCGGTGGAAAGTGAGGAACGTTACGGAGAAAGATGAAAACAAGCGTTGAAACCTACCGTCTTCAGCTTTCCTTCCAATTTTAAAGACATTTCAGTGTACGTAACATGAAATTAAATCATATTTCCTTAAAATAACTTAATATAAATTCGACTAGGCGTTTTCAATTTACCAAAATAGCTGTATAGAAATCACAGCAGGGCACGTGTACTCTATCGTAGATAATATTGCAGTCGTGAACGATATTTGGTTGTTCATCAAAGGAATCTGAAACCGTAATGGGATGGATTGTGACCATTAAATTAGGTAAAATGACAGTTAGTTTGGTACAAATTTGTTGCATTGATTGAGTAGCATTATTTATTTCTTTGTATATTTTGTTATTATAATAAGCTACAATGCATCTTTTACTGATGCAATTCAGTGTTTTATTATGTATATATTTTTTTATTTATACTGTATTAAACGTAAGGTAAATCACAAGTTGCTTTATCTATTTTGTTTGATAAAAAAATTAATACAATGCAGTTACGCTTTTATAGGGTACACTTACTTGTTATTACTTAAAAGACGTTTCCATTAAGACACTTCCGTTTCCCACTTTTCGCAGAATGGGGCGAAATGAAAACATTAAATATATAATTTTCGCCGAATAAAAGTCATATAACGCGGCAGATTGTGGCTTTTTTTAAATCCCACTCATACATTTTATTTACCATCTTCTAGTAATAAAACAATACACCAAACTCGCCGAAAATTAGAGACCGAAAAGCTGTAAAGAAAATGTTAGGTATCCAAGTTTCCTCTATCTTAACCTTGCTAAGAAAAACTATTACTACTTTCTCACTTCTCACATCCTGTACAGATCATATGTATAGATTATACATACATATGCCTTCAATCAGTTTAGTTAGTTATTAGACAAAAGTCATTTACATGAGACATGTATGTTATTTTGTATCCTTGGTATTACGAAGGATACAAAATAAATATTAATTGGCTCTTTTGTAGACAAGCGCGGCGTTGAGTTCCGCCATATAGTAAGCAAGCATTGTCAAAAATTAAACGTTGGAAGGTAAGGATAGTATTATGACTCTAGCATCTCTCTGTTTTCTTCACTATCTATGCCGTTTACAGTTAATTGAAAATAAAACTTGATTCGAAGTTCACATAAAAATACTTATATACATTGAAATTTAATGTTGGTGCATTATAATTGGTCTTTTCTTTAATATTTCTTGTATATCAATGCTATGAGGCTTGTAAGTTTTGTTTTCTTGTACGCGTTAATATCAAGAACTATTGATTCTATTACAACATTCGTATTTATAATTAAATTATCGAGAAAAGTTAAATTATTCCTCGACAATAATTTCAATATTAAATGAGGATCAAAATATTCTATATTAAAATAAGCCATAAGAAAAACTTTTGAGTCACATAGTCTTAGCCTAAATGTATTACTATATATATTACTAGCTGTTGCCCGCGGCTTCGCACGCGTACAACTAAATCTATTCTATTAAAACCACAGTTTTAATTACCTTTAGCACCTTAATTCTACTTTGCATAATAATAACGAGAATAGATTTCTTTTTACATTTTATTGGTATGTTATTAATTATCGTAGTTTTAGTAGTGAGGCCTGCCGTGGCGCAGAGGCATAAGTGTGTGACTGTAACCGACAGATTGTGAGTTCGATACCCACTCGAGTAACTGAAATATTTAATACTTTCAATTGTTTCATTTCCTCGCTCTGGTAACAAGGCAGAAGCGCGGCGTTGAGTCCCGCAACTCAACACGGATTACCTTAAATTCGGCGAAAAGTGGGGAACGGAAGTGGAACGGAGTGTCTTAACACTAGGTTTCCAAGTTCCCTCTTCCTACCCTGCCATGTGCGGGATACAGAGTGACGCTATAATATATACGTAAGTATAATAAATGTGCCTATAAAAAAGTCAGTAAATAGAGAACTGACAGAATTAGTTTTTGTGTTATGGGTGGATGGATATTATTGTATTTTTACATACATACGTTCCTACTTCTCAGTATATATTAGATTATCAGTTTAATTTACGTTTTTGAGCATATTTTTGTTTAAATAATTGTTTTTTCATTATTATTTCCCTATTTTGATTAATTGTTTTGTGTTTTTTTAATATTTAAAACAAACACTATGCATTAGGGAGTAAATGAATGCTAGATGGACATAGTATGAGAGACCAAAATAATCAGAATATTATAAACTTAACCGTAATGGTTAAAAAATGGACTTCATTGAAGGACAAAGTTCTAAATACATTTAGTACTTTCAACAGTCTTACTTTAGCCTCCCTTCACACTTGAATTTGAATATTCTTGTAATTTAATCCCAGTAAACCCACAAGTACTATTTTCAAATTTCTATACGTATTCTAAAAAGCATTTTGCTTTCTTAAGCAAAAGATAATATTTAAAAAATGTTAAAAATAAATATATACATACATTTTAGCATTCAGATTCTAGGTCTTACCAGATTTATCTAGATCTACAGTCCAAAAACCCGCTTGGGACCAACTCTGAAGGCTGTATATAGAAACGTCAATTACACGCCAAAATATGGCTCGAGCGTTGGATCGAGGCTAATACCTTATTACAGTTATAATACATTTTATTATTTCTCTTTGGCTGTAGATAAGACTTATAGTTTATCTTAATACGTTTTTATAAATATATTATCTTTATTAATTCAAGGCTTTTGGTGGCACAGTGGTACAAGCGTGTGATTGTAGTTGATGCACCAAATTGTAGGTTTGATTCCCACCCAGGGAAAATAATTATTTATTATTTTTATTTCTCTGTTCTGTTAAAAATACAAAGCGCGGCTTTGAGGTCCGCCATTCACCACTTAAATACGGCTAAAAGTTAGGCACGAAATGTAAATATCTCAACACTAGGTTCCCAAGTTCCCTATTTTTTAGCTTAGAAAAATATTCTTTTTTTCTTCGCGTAATTTAAAAAGCCTCAACCTTAGACTGCAACACCGTGACAGTCGACTTAGTCCTTAATGCTTGTTATTTTTTCAATTGACAGATAAAAACAAGTGTTAAAACCGTCTTCAGCTTTCCTTCCAATTTAAAAGACATTTCAGTATACATAAAATGAAATTAAATAATATTTTCTTAAAATAACTTAATATAAAATCAACTGGGCGTTTTCGATTTTCTAAATCACTATATCGAATACATCACAGCAGGGGATGTGTACTCTATCGTAGATAATATTGCAAGCGTGAACAATATTTGGTTGTTCATCAAAGGAATTCGAAACCTTACTGGGATGGATTGTGACCATTAAGTTAGGGTAAAATGACAGTCAATTTGGTTTGGTACTTTGTTGCATTAATTGAGTAGCATTATTTATTTCTCTATATGTTGTTGTGATGCGACACATAATTTAAATCGGTGCCCAAAAAAATATAATAATTTAGCTTTATTTATTTAGTTTTGACGTAGAAATATTATTTATTACAAGATTTTTATCACACAACGTGAAGCCTACGCATAATTTTTATTTACACTATATTACGCAGTTATTAAGGCAGTTATCAATAAACACTAATGTGAAATGTATTTTCTAGTAATAAAAATAAATATTTTTAATCCAGATGGTCTATCGTGGCTATTAATATTTGGTTCTCAGGTTCCACTACCTATTCTACTATGCGCGCGATACAGCGTTAAGCTAAAAACAAAATATTACGTTAAGCGTTTCCATGTAACCAACTTCACCTGCGATAAAAGTTACCTAAGATATTAGAAATGTGTTTTTTCTTCTTATATGATTTATAGTTCATTGAATTTGACCTCGCGATTAAAGCCGCAAGTAAAAGTTAACGCAAAATTTTCTTTACGCTGTATCCTGCACATGGCAAGATATACAGAGGGTCACTCGGAAACCTATCTAATATTAGACACTCCGTCCCCATTGAGACATTTCCGATTCCCACTTTCCGCCGAATGAGAAGAAAGGAAAACAATAAATTTGTCATTTCCACCGCGTGAAAAGAAATGAAAATATTAAATATATTGTTTCCTCGAGTATTATCATTCAGTATAAGATATACCTACTACAATATCACTTTATCCAAACCTGTCTAAAATAGCAACACAGATATTATCTGACGTAGCTTGCTTCCAAATGGAGCTCCAAAACAATATTCAATTAAATTTGACGAATTCCACGAACTTGGGGATGTCGAAATTCATAGAAACACAAACTATGAAGATCATTTTTCTGGGGAAACCTCTATTTTAGTAACAAATATTAAAGGTATTAGTTTTCAACTTCACGCTGAATCCCGCACAGTTCCCGCAAGCAGAGGGAATTGTCTGGCTACCCCGCCATATGCGGGATACAGCGTGAAGATAAGAAAAAGAATAACCACAACATAAAATAAGACTCAATGTGACTCAAGGGGCAGAAAGAAACAACCGAGAATTCCGGGGTGGAATTCCACAGTCAAACTATATTATATATAGGTATGTACATTAAAACTTAAATTAGTAGCAATT
>JAYDZJ010258387.1:0-12215 GCA_034509065.1 Eueides lybia
TACCTGTGAGGCCTCACCCGCTTAAACTATATGAATATGATAATGCTAAGATTTCAGTTATTTTTACAATCATTCATGTGCGCCAAAATATGTTGTTTCAATTAAAGTCATAATCATATTCTAAATTAAAAAAAAAATGTAAATAAGAATATGTGTTCAAAATTACACGATAATTAATTGACATTTTTTTGCGTGAAAGCGTAGCAAACAAAGTCAAATTCACATTTATCATATACTACTTTTGGCTTCATGCTGCATCACGGACATGGCAGGGAAAGCAGAGGAAACTTGGGAACCTAGTATATATATATAAGACGAAGACGAAGAGCGTCACCATTAAGACACTTCCGGCGATTTTTATGCCTTTGCCTCGTTACTCGAGAGAATAAATGAAAATTGTCTTGTATCAATACAATAGTAAAAAAATAATTTAATTCCATCATTTTTCAATTTACTGGCTTTGATTATCAAGCTAAAACGCAAAATGTGTTTACAGAAACTTAAAATAGAAAATCTGTATAACATTGTGTTTGTAAATATACGAGTAATATGTATATATTATTTTATAAAAAATATATTAAAATAGTTTTAAAAATTAAATTATAATAAATCATATAAATTTTGGCTACATCATATTTATTATATATATTAGAACATATGGCTTTTTCTTACATAGAAGCATATAGCAATGTAAGTAGATGGAACCTGGTAATGCACTTTTACTACTGTTTCCCACTTTCCGCTAAATTTTGTAAATATCACATGTTGATTGTATGTGTAAAGCCTCGGCTTGATTTTTACCCGAGCGAGAACCTAAAAATATTCGTGTAACTGCAAACGGCAGGTTTGATCACGACTTATGAAAAAGAAATAGTAGATGATTTCATTTTCTTAGCACTGGTGAAGCGGTAAAGTGTGGCGTTGAGTTTTAGTTCCAATCAACATACGACATTTAGAAAATATAGCGGATAATGGGAAACGAAAGTGTTTAAATAGAAACAGAATGTTTTAACTGACTATCTGATTACCATACCGCGAGATGTGCGGGATATAGCTTGAAGCTAAAAAAATAATTTAAAGCTCATTGTGATTAACGTTATGGCATAACGTAATGTAAACAACGGGAACGGAGTAACTTAACACTGTTTGCTTTCTGTATTTCCGCCTGATCTATACTCATAAGTTTTTAACCTAAACTTTTTATATTAACATTCGTAAATTACGTTCAGTATAGAAAATCAAATTAATTTAAATATTTTTATTTCTCTAAGGGTGAATCCCCTTCACATAAAGTCAAAGGTCAAATAAAATCTATTTATAAAAGCTTTTATTTATTAAGCTAAGAAATATTAATCTATTAAAGAAGTTGTTTGTACAATTGTGATCGAATTTATAAGAAAATTCTTCGAGTGTTTTGATTAATTATGAGCGAATAAAGTTTCCAATCTCTTATTAAGTTAAAATTTTATTATTTTCGCAGCAATTGTTTTGTTTACAAAGTACGAGCATATACTTGTAATAGATATAAAATTAATAAATTGATGTATGGTTAATTTTTTTAATTTAAATTATTTTCGGTCGAGTTAGACGATGTTATGCTTTGGATTGTGTAATATATTAATAATTAATAGACCCGAACAGGAATTAAAGCCACAACCATAACAGTAAAGTGATTACCGTTATATGACTTTATTATTTTTTTGGACTACAGCCAGCTATATTATATACAGTAGCGTATTTATATATGGTAGTTATGGGTTCGACGGTTTCCCACTCAAGACAAAGACTGTGCATGAATTACATACATTTTCTTGCTCTTTAAATAAGTTTTACTGCCTATGAAACTTAGCTATAAAGTTGCTTAATGCTATTCGAGTGGTCAAAATAGTGGTATCTACACACTGTATATCTTCAAGGGTGAGGCTAGTAATAAAGAACATGAAAACCAAGAGCTTGAACACTCAGTTACCATTAAAACAATTCCATTTTCCTCTTGAATTGAGGCATTAGATTTGAGTGATGGAAATCCGTACCGTGCTTTGTCTCAGTGCCAGAGCGTGGCAAACTAATATATTTAATCCCACAACCTGTAGCATTACGAGGTGCAAGTTCTTGCACCTAAGCCATGGCCGGCCAGTAATGATAATACATTACCTTCTTGAATACAATCTTATAAATTTGAATTGTTTAAATGTTAATTGGATTCGCCAAAATTATTGCGACGAAAGTCTCATCAATAAAATTGATATTTATATTTACAAAGAATATCGTTTATCAAAAAGAGTTAATGCTTTCTAAATAAGAATATTCCTGAAATTGTGATTTGACTCTTTTAAAACTAATTTACTCTAAAAGTTTTAATAAAAAGTAACTTTATTTCAGAGGTCTGTCGTGGCACACTAGGGTGTGTCTGTAAACCAAGACAGGTTGTGCCTATCCTTCTATGCGCGGGACGCAGCGCGAAGCTTAAACCAAAAATGAATTTAATTTTCTTTAAGCCATTTTGGTTAAATTTCAATTAGGAGGTATAAATTATTTTAATTTTGATCTGTAGGTTTCAGAACAATTAATTAAGTATAGTAGTAGCTCAAGTTCAAATACTGATACTTCCATAGTTATGGAGCGGTTTTACTATACAAAAGAAACGTTCAAAAGTGAGTGACTAACAATAGGATTCCGTACTAATTTTAGGATTGACAGTCGACGGGAGTACAACTTAGAAAAGATGACAAGCTTTGGATTGTCATCGTATGCACTAGTTTTGTATGAAATAAATTATAATTGTAAACTTGTAGCGGTCTTTATCTATTATATAAATATTATTTTAGTTTTTGTAAGAGAAGAAGTTCCTTATCTCCTTCTTGCTTGTGGGTATACTGCGTAAATAGGCGTATATCGAGCCCACTACAAAAGTACAGACAGATAAGTTTAAAAACTATCTACTATTTCGATACAAAATATATTAATCCCGTGTATTAAATATTGCAAATTGAATCTAAACAATAAATCCAAACATTGTTTTATCCAAAACAATAATGATTTTTAATATTCTTTATTGAATATAAAAATAACAGAAAATATACTGATAACGAAAGCTTTACACTAAAACAATTTAGTCTTACGTAAATATGTTTTAATATTGTTATTATTTTTTTAAAAAGCAGAGTCGAAAAGAGTATGCAAAGCAAAAACTTCAGTATAGTAAAAATGCAAAAAAACTTAAAACCAGTGTTCAACTAGCAGTGCTTATTTAATAGAAATAATAAAACGGAATAGTTATAGAAAGAAAAAAAAACAGGATATTTTTTCAATTTCCCGCTGTATCCCGCACATGGATACAGGGTAAGGTGGGCAGAGCGAATTTGGAAACCTAGTGTTAAGGCACTCCGTTCCTTTTCCTTTCCCTACTTTTTTATTATTATAATTTACAAGTTAAAGAATGTGTTTAATATAGAATTACTATATTACATTTTAAATAACAACCATTGAAATTGAATATAATATAAGCACTCAGTACATTGCGATTCATTGTAAAACGTAAACGTACGAGTATTTATGAATGTTTCTCAGAAAAGTGTTTCTGAACCGAATAATATCTTATTATTTCCCCGCGGAGGTATCTAGTCTTATTTTTGTTTTTATCAAATTTTGATGTTTAAAATAAGAACGAATAAAATATTTAAGGAACGTATAATATATTTGGAGGCCTGTCGTGGTTGGGTGTCGTTGAGTAGTAGGTTCGATCCTTACTCGAGGAAATGAAATATTTAATATTTATATTTAATTATTTATATTTCATATTAAAAACGGAAAACGCGGCGTTCTGCCAGTTCTGCTAGTTCATACGCAGGGTCTAAAATTCGGCAAAACACTTTTAGGGATCAGAAGTGTCTTAATGGATCGGAGTGTCTTTACACTAGAATCTCAGGGTCCGTTTGCCTTCCCTCTTGTGTACATAGGATACAACGGGAAGCTAAAAAACCCGATATACTTTGTAAATATACTGTTTATTACAACATTTTCTTCTTCCCTATAAATTCACTTACACATACTATACTAACTAGACATTTTTTTAGCTCTTTATTAAATTATTACATAAAATAAATATTTATTTAAAAAAGCCATGTAATACCATAAATGCCATGTATGTATAACATGTTTTCTTCGCTTCTGGATTTTGTTCCAAGGTTTTTTGGCTTCAGATGTATTGCTGGCAGGGGCTTGCCAGGGGCTTCCCAGGGGTAGGTGTTTTCAGTGTACACTCAGTTAACTTCGTTAGTTGTCCCATACCACTGATAAATGAAAAATGCGCCACTGGATGAAACGTTGGAAAGAAGAAAAGAAAATAATTATGTAGAGTTTCTCATCTTATTCCATAAATACCTGTTAAAGCCAAAGTTGCACTAGAAGAACTCGTGATGCTGATCGTGGAACGATGCTGGTGACTGCCATGGCTGTCAATAGTATACTTCAAAATTAATACCAGAGTAGTCTTTTATACCTTGATAATAGTTATACAGTGCTAATGGTACTGGAAAAGTAGAAAATGCTAATTTATTATTTTTATATTCATCTTGATATAAGAAGAGAAAAAGAAGATCTACTCGAGCTTCTTATTGCTTCTCACATTTTTTTCAACTTCACGCTGCATTTTTCTCTTAGCAGGGAAGGCAAACATTCTTATTATCTCTAAGTTGGAGACGAACCCAAAACCATCGTGATAATAATTGCATTCTTGTGCCTCTGCGTTCCGACAGCAAGTTTGATGATGATATAAATAATACACTTGGGTCAAGTTCAGTTCCTTGATCGCATTACTTAGTTACTTATTAATAATTGAACCTAATATTACATGAAACATGTCGTTTCCTCGTTGTCCTTTCCCTACCCTGCAATATTTTTAATACAACGTGGAGCTACAAAAACTTGGAAACCTCATGTTAGACAAGTTTGCTTTATAATTTAGGTCGACGAAGGCCAACTTCACGAGTAGGTGGCATATTCAAACGGCGGAAATACGCAATTTGATATTAAGTTTTCGGCTTTGATGTCGTATTATTGCGGCGGCGACTATTACATAGCATCAAATGTGTTTTGATCGAAATGCAATTGTGTTCTGTTATTTGATAAATGCTCAGTCGTATGTGAATTTTGTATGTGAACACATACCTATGCCTAATAGAAATAACATGGAAATAATATTTTCTAAAAAAAATATCTAGAGGCTTGTGACGCAGGCAAGCGTATGACTGTAACGCGGGGCGGTGTTTGTGTGTTTGATTTCTAATCGCGGTAATTAAATAAGACCTCCTTTGTAGCAATGTTTTATTTAGTCTTATCAATAAATAAAAATATTTTAAACAGTCTGTTTAAGCTTCATTTGAGTACAGTAGGCAGATGGTACCTGGGAACGTCATACTGAAATACTCCAGTTACCTACTTTCCGCTGAATTTAAGGGCATTACGCTTACCGCTGCGTTTTGCCATGTTACTAGATCGAGGGACTATGTAGTATAAATAAATATTTTATTCCCTTGCCTTGGCGTCAGTCAGTTACAACAATCGCGTATGTAATCACAAGCTCGTACCCATGTGCCACGATAGCCTCTTTTGATAAAACGTTTCCTCAATTGAGATCCAACCTACAAGCACCGGCTTTACCAGACTCTATCACTGCACCACACTGGTCTCAATGTATAAATAAGTAACAAGTAAAATATAACAAAAAAGTTAATCAAAATACTATAATCCTTCAACTATAATAATGTCAATAAATAAAGTATAAATTGCGAAATTCGACGAAAACCTCCCTATATCGGTTTTGGTCTTATATCGGTTTTGGACCTTCGGAATTAGATCTCGTCATCCCATTATTTCCTTTTCAGAATTCCGTAACTGAAGGTTAGACTACTTTTGTACTGGGATTTTCAAAGTAATTTTATCTGATTGCTTGAAGTCATCAATTTGAAATGGGGTAATTTTCAATTTAGAATGATTTTCGTTTTCTATTTCAGGATTAACTTAGTTGAAAGTATTAGTGGATTTAGTTCCCATGGTTACGACTATTTTATTTTATTGTCTTTTCACATTTACGTAAGAGGAAGTGTGGCGTTAAGTTAGGCGGCTTAGTGCGCAAACTTTCAAATTCGAGTGTAGTGTTGTCATTCTACACGATGTTTAGCAGGATAAAATAAAAAAAGACATTTCGTTTATTCAGAAGCTACGGTGCCATATACAGACTGTGTGTCTGTATATGGCACCGTAGCTTCTGAATAAACGATATACAGACACACAGACCGACAAACATTAAGAGAAAGCTTAAGCTCATATCACTTCTTTTTTTTTCCAGGGGATAAAAAGATAAATTTTGAAAATAAAAAAATCCATATAGATCTTACATTATAATTAGATGTTATATACATTAAAAATAACAAAAAATAAAATAATTAGCCGTTACTTTCTTTTTACTTCTGTTAATATTACTTACTTTAAAAAACATTAAAAAAATCTTTTCTTTTATGTCTATTATATGTTCTATTATTATTATCTAACAAAGTGAGTATTCCTAGTCAGTTACATTAGAAACTTTACTAAATATTTGATCATCAGGATTAGAACTCGCGACCATTGCAGTCATTTATTTCCCAAATGCACTTCAATATTATTAACATCATTATGAATGCCAACAACAATATAAATTTACATGCAAGCTACCGTAACCATTCTGTACACGTTGGCTCATAATATGTAAATGTTCAACCTAACATAGCATACCTTTGAATTGACTTGCAGTGATATTGAAAATATCACAGCGTTGTGTACTACGAACGTACATTTTGTATGCTTATTCAAGCGGATTGTAAACAGAGTTTCATATTTAGATTTAGTTAATGAGATATTAATAATATCATTTAAGGCCCAGCGGCACAGCCGTGATATTGTACGCTACAGTTGTAGGTTGGATCTCCATTCGAGAAAGTCGTTTTATTCTTTGGTAACAAAGTAAAATGCTGCGCCAATCAACACACAATAACTCTAAATCAACGAAAAGAAACGGAGTGTCTTAACTCTAAGTCCCCAGGCCCTCTCTACCTACCTTGTTGTATGCAACGTGAAGCTAAAACAATAATATAATTTATGGCACAATAACAGAGGAATTGTTGTGAAAACCTTGTGTTAAAACACTCTGACTGTTGAATTGTGAATAATTTCAACACAGTGCTCCGTATTTTTATTAGGCTGACTACATAAAAATAATTTATTACCTATAGTGGGAATCGAACCTATAACCATTGCGCTTTTAATTGTGTCTCGACTAGTAGTTATTCTTTTAATTCATCTTTTTTTTTTAGCTTCACGCTGTAGGGAACCCGGGAACCTATCGTCAAGACACTCCGTTCCACTTCCATTCTCCACTTTCCGCCGCTTTTTGAGGCATTGCATGTTCAGTGGCGGAATTCACTCGCCGCGCTTTGCCTTCATACCACAAAAAATGCAGATTTAATGCATCCGTACGCCATAGTTATGCAGGGACACGTTCGGGACTCGTTTTGGGAACTAGATAAAATGCAGAGTTAAGTTACGTAATTAAACACGTAATGCCTTGAGAAGACGGCGAAAAGTAGGAAATTAAATATCTTAATGGAGAATGGAACGTATTCGGTAATGTGTAGTGTTGATACGTGTGATAGTGTGGGATACAGCATGTGAATAATACTTTAATTTAGTACGAAAATAAAAGTTTCTAAAAAAAATAAGGAAAATTCGGTCAGCCCTTTTCTACGTCCGCTCATCTTTTTACAAAAGTAAATGGTTATTTACACTATGTACAAGACCAATCTTTACAAATTGACCACTTCTCCGTAAGAAGGGGACGTGATCTGAGTCAACAATATGAAAGCTAACGAAAATGTTACGTGGCTTATGAAAAATATTTTTTTTATTTTTCGGCGTGTCGTGACAATTGTTCTTTACCGTACAACCTTCTTTGAGTCTCCTCCACACAATGTGGCATTGGCGAATGGGTACGCTCGGGACGCCATAATCAAAGGACCATACGAGTACCATACCTTCTTTTAGAGTCTTCTAGATTCTTTTTATTTAATAAAACAATGCATAGCCTAGTTACGCAGCATAAAAAGTCTTTATATATGACAAAAATAGTGCCTTAGTTGTTTCTGCGTACTGTTTTAAAGAATGATAAAACAAGTAAAGTACAATGCCGACCCGCCTAATGAGAGTTCCGAATTAATTCCAGGCAGTAAAATTAATAAAAATTGACAAAGTTATATTTGTATAGAATTACCTACAAATATAATTACCTATAAAGTCAGTACCATATAGCTGTAACTTGTAGTCCTAGACAACCAGCATATTAATTCAACTGGAAAATAAATATATATTGTCATTTTTCAAAACTTCTTATATATTTATGATATTCTACTTTGCAATATTATTTTTGGGGCAATTCAATCAAAACGGAGATCGTGAAATGAAAATTGAGAATTATTTTCAATCAAACAAAAAACAGAATGGAATTGTTTAGTCTATTTGACTTTGAAGGGAAGCGAATAACTGAAATTAATTCAACGACTTACTAGGTTAGGTTTGTGCGCAAACTTTTTAGACAACGAATATTTATAACGAGCATTTCAATTCGAGGTGAAAAGATCTAAATTTTGTTGTTATCAAACGATTGAATATTTAGAGAATTATGAAATTTAAATGGTACTTTTGTATTTTATTGTAAAATTTTTAAGGTTATCCGGCGTTTGACCGACAATTTGACAGGTAACACGCTATACCTTCATAATTTAGCGGAAGTGGTTCAATGGAACTTAATATAAGTTTCACAAGTTTTCTGTTGATCCACTATGTACTAGATTAGTAGGCAAGGACAATAAAAATATTTCTTGAACAACGTGGTAAATATTTTTATACTTTATTCTTTATTTTATTATTTACTTTCATATTATAATGATTATATTGATCCTGTGCCTATCGTAGATAAGCGGGCATATATATGCTACTGTAAAAGTGGGAAACGGAAATATAATAGGGACGGAGTGCCTTAATAATGTTTATCCAAATTCCATCCGCCTACCTTACTACGTACGGGACACAACGTAAAGCTAAAAAATATAAATTATTGATTTAATAGCGGACGCGAGCAAATCCACTGGCTGCTTTTTTCTATTTGTTATATCAAATTATGAAGTAAGAAATAATAATCGTGGTATAACATATATCAAAAAACTTTAAAGTATCAAAGTTTTAATGAAGTAGACTAAAAAGTAGCTTAAGTTTTCTTCGATTTGCCTAAGGGTGCTAATGAAGCGTTAATCAAGGCCCAGAGTGATGATAGATCGTCGTGGCGCAGTGGAACAAGTGTGTATAATGCGGCAGGTTGTGTTTGATCCCTTATCTGATCTGCTGTACTCGAGGAAATTAAATATTTATTGTTTTCATTAATTCGCTCTGGTAGCAAGACGAACCGCGACTTTGAGTTCCGCCGATCAACAGGCAATGCCTCAAATTCGGCTGTAAGTGACATAAACACTAGATAACTTCCCAAGTTTTCTCTGCCTACCGTGTCATATGCGGGATACAGGGCGAAGCTGAGTGCGTGAGTATTTTATAATTAAAATTGTGAAAATGGAATTTTTATATACACATATGTAGACCATAGGTTTAGGCAAGTTATAACCACACCGTTGACATTTAGCCACGTTTACTATACATTTGTCGTGGGTAATAGTTACAATCAGCTTTTAATATCATGAATTCGATAAAGTATTGAGTACCAAGACTTGAATTTATTCATATTATATAAATTGTGTATATAATAGAGTACTAGTTATATCTTATTATAGACGTCAGGGTTTGAATTTTATACGTTAATGTATTAAAAATGAAGTTAATTGCCATAGCTTAAGAGCAATCTTTATTAATCAAATGTTGATAGTAGGTAAATGCTAGTAGGTTCAATTCTGATTGTAAAAAAAAAATAATTATATAGATTTTACTTCAGTAAATAGGCAAACAAAATAAGGCGTTCTCTAGGACGGACAATCTGCCTAGCAGTTTATCCTTAAATATACTTCTAAACTATATCGTTTGCTTACCAAAGTTAACTATATATTGTATATACCGAATAATAAGAATTTAGAAAATTAATCTGTATTCTCTATTGTATAAAATAAAATAAAGGTTATTTTTTAGATTTTTCTTTGGCAAAAAAATGCTAAATTAAGTACACTACAATAAAATATACTTAGTATATAACTGTAGGATGTAATTTATCTCGTAAAATACGACACATGCGTTAATATATTTTTTCAGGCTTTTCATAGTATTCCGCACTTGGTAGGGTAGGCTGAAAGAAGTTAGGAACCTAGTGTTAAGGCAATTTGTTCCGTTGCCCAAATTCTTCCAAATGGCGAAACTTAGCGCCGCGCTTTCCTACGTTACCTGAGCGAAGAATAAAGGTATTAAATATTTGATTACCTCAAATGTATTATAATTACTTCAAGCTTGACAGTTTGGGGTCTCGATCCCCATTCATCCATTCGCACACTTATGTCCCTGCGCCACTTTAGGCCTCAACATTACTCAACATACAACATATATATAACACATAATATAACATACAAATTCGTATGTATTACACGTGGTTTCAGTTACAATGAGCAAAGTTGCTACAAAGTGAAACGAATTTAATTATTCTAACGTTAATCGTAATTTAAACTGAAACTGTGATGTGGAAGTTGTTTTTACGTGATCAAGCAAAATATAATTTAAGGTATAACTATATCTATATAAAAATTATATATCTTATATTGTATGTCTGTTAAAGAAAATAAAATAAATGTACTTATTTCTACTGATTCCTGAATAATCAGGAATCCGTTTGCAAATATTATAGAATCCAATATATGGTGCAATAGACTGCATTTTCTATAATACATTAGGTATATTGAACATGGCGATTAAGCAAAAGTTATATAATCTTAAACATTGTTCATTTATTACAAAAATCAGAAATCAAAAATATCTAAAGCAAACTTAACTAAGACCAGTCCCTATACTTTAACATTAAAATTGTTATTCAATATAGAATGGCTATTATATTCGCGATAGTTAAATGATTTGCCAGTACAAAGGAAAGCTGAGTATATGACTGATAGTAATCTATCTAATATTATACGGTGGGTAGGAACAGTGATCTTTGGTACCGTCGACTTTATCGACGTATATTATTATAATTCGTCAAATTGACGAAATTGCGGTACAATTGAGATGAAACTGATAGAGCAAATTTGTCCTTTGTAATTTATCTTCCGTTCTTAGCTTTGGACGTGATGTTCAGATATTAGAGGAAACGGAAGTATTTTAATAAAAATAGGAGTGTCATAACACAAGGTTCCCTTTGCCAACTCAAACTAAAACTCAACGCCACGCTTTATCTTATCAAAATGTGAATACGTGTTGACATGTGTTAAGAAATATCCAAAACTAATCATTTTGCTAGCTGGTCGATACATGTGAATCTATCGTTCAGGCGTTGTTTTATTACACGATGATATATGTATGTTCTGATTATTATAATATTTCTTTGTTATATGTTTTTTTTTTGTTTTTAGCTCTATACACATTATATTATAAAAGACAGAGGAAACCCAGTACTACCAGGTCATTGCGGTTTTCATTTATATTATCAAATGAAAGGACCTGTCGTGACGCAGGGACGCAAGAGTGTGACTATATACCGGTACAGATACAGATACCGATACCGATACCGATACCGATACCGATTCCGATACCGATACCGATACCGATACCGATGCCGATACCGATACCGATACCGATACCTATACCGATACCGATACCGATACCGATACCGATACCGATACCGATACCGGTACCGATACAGATACCGATACAGATATAGATAACCTACGAGTATCTAACACACACCGTTTCTCTGATCACACCCAATTTTTCATTCAATCATCTCATTTGTTTCACTCTCACTACTTTAAGATGATGTTTAAAATAAAATAAATAGATTTTAATGAAAGCCGAACTTAACTTAAAACTTATTTTTTTTAAATTAAGTTTTAAGTTAAGTTCGGCTTTCATTAAAATCTATCGTAACTTGTCCCTTAAGCCTTGATACACACGAAAATGACAATAAAATGGATGCTCCTCGGTAG
>JAYDZJ010258461.1:0-12202 GCA_034509065.1 Eueides lybia
GAATCAAAACGCACCTAAGTCGAAATCCTCTATAAGTCAAAAACTCTATAACTCGAATTTTTAGGTGTCTCCCTTGAGATTTGACTTAAAGAGGTTCTACTAAGTAAGTTATCTAACCTAAACGCAAGCAACATTTTATTCATTATGTGAAAGGGTGTTAAATATTTTGCAACACTTCAATGTTATGGGACCACCAACACAGCATATTGTTGCATCTTTTGGAATAGCTTGCGTAAGAATTTATTATATAGATATCCAATATGTTATATAATATAATCGTGGCGCAGAGACACAGAATGTGACTGTAAATGCGACAGGTTGTGGGTGCAATGCCCACTCAAAGAAAATGAACTTTAACACTTTCAAAAGAAATACTTAATGTATTCATTTCTTTGATCAGTTTACAAGGCAAGGTGCGGCGTTGAATCTCGCCATATAACACGCAGTGACTCAAATTTGACGGAAAGTGCTGAATGGAACGGATTGTCCCCAAGCTATACCTATCATGTGCAGGATACAGTGTAGAGTAATTAAAAAAACTTACAAATAATTATAAGTATCTAGTGTACCTACGTATGTACATCCCCGTAATTGTTGTATTTAAATTTTACTAACGTATATTATGTCACAAAATAACACGAGAAACTAAGATAAGTACAAATAACTTCGCATAATACGAGTATATAAAACATTGTTAAAAAATTCTGTCACAAATATTATTATCGTTACCCGTGGTTTTGATGAACTTAGTTCTCGATTTTTTATGAAGATTTATATATTTTGGTAGGAAAAATATATGTAACATTATATTTAAAAGGAGAGTATAGCTGAGTTTCACCTGTCTCCATGAGAAATGAGTAAGTGTATGCCAAAGTGGAGGTAAACTATCATATAATCACAATTTGGTGCAAAATCTATCATTTTATTTTTAATCTTATAATCAATAATTTATTAAAAAAACATGAAAAAAATTTAAGATACCTTATGATGCCAACTGGTTTTTAAAAATGAATTAGAATTATTTTTATTTATTTATTTAGACACTTCCGCTTCCCACTTTTCACCGAAATCTGTAGGCATTATATGCGGAGTGGCGAAACTGATTAGGTGAGCTTTGCCTTATTATCAAAGCAAGAAAATGAAAATATTAAATATTTTATTTCTTCGAGTAGAAATTTAATCCACAATCTACCACATTATAGTCGCATATCAAAAATAATATAATTATATTATATTTTTATTTAACATACATATCCTGGCCCACTTAATTAAATTATATTTAAGTGATATCTTCGTATAGAATAATCTTATTATAAAATATATTCGCATTACAATAATTCTTACCTCAATGTGAGATTTTGGTAAAAATGTCGTAGATGTAATATTGTCTGGAATATTGATTTTGTAGTAAAATAATAATTTTATTAAATAGCTGGTAATATGGTACCGTAATGGGACTATCCTCAGTGGGAATAAAACGTTTAATGTGCTATTAAAGGTTTTATTCCCACTCAGGAAAATGCATTATTTTCATTTTCGGTAAGCTAACATTTTTAAATTACAGAAAAGGTATTTTATTTGTTAAGTTTTAAATGCCAGAATTCAAAACAATGTTACAGTACTACTACACAATTATAGTTATCTGCACTTTTTTCAACAAAACAGTATGTTATACAAAACAGTAGGTTCATCATGAAGTCATTTGCATAAAAAAATATTTGGTAATTGTTTATGCTTTAATAAAGTTCTAAATCTATATCTATTTTAACGCAGTAGACACATATATATTTTTTATTTAAAAAGTGCACCTTCACTTTGGATATAAATAAATATTATACGTGATGGTGAAAAAAATATATTCAAATATTTTATTCTGTTCTGTTCTGTTAGTTATATTAAATAAAATATAATTAATTTATTACATTTCGAGCGTGATAGTTGAGCAGTCACATTGTATGGAAACAAACAAAGGAGATGATACGGCAAAAAAGAAGCGTTACACAATAAGAGAATGAATATGCAACTATTATTATAAATTAAGTCGACAGAAATAAGAATTTTATTGTAATTTTGTAATTTTTTTCAGGTGCACGATTTCCTCTCTAGAGTGGGAATCGAAATCGACAAGCGTTGTGTTTAAAATCAATCACTTTTCCATTGCGCTACGACTTCGAATCAATTTTTTATTTTTAGTAAAACTAGCAGATAAAAGAACAAAAAAAAATTGAAATGACATGTATAAAATAAGTACTTTAAAATAATGATTAGTCTTTTTGTAATATAACGTGTATAATATTTTGGTCCATTTAATTATATTTAGATAAATGATTTAATACAATCTTTAAAATATTATTTAATAGCTCTGAAATCATTTATGTTAATATCTCTTTTCATATTGTTTTCAACTAAATGTATATTTTATATTTTGAGAAACAAGAATATTGAACAGACAAGACGCTTGTCCAGACTTCCTCATTTTACGAGTATAAAAAAGTCCTCATTGTAGAATAACGCAAGATGCGAAACTGAAGTTTCCGTTTAATATATTTACTTTAACGGTCCTCTCTGAATATAATTTATAAGTAGATATTTTGATGAAAGTAATTTATAAGTAGATATATAATGAAAACAAAACATTTACAAAAAAAGCAACAGCATTAAGTTATTGATTTAAGTTATTATATATCTGTTTTATCTTCCTTTCTAATGTTTAAAAATATAGTCGTAGTCACAGATGACTATTTTGAAGTAATGTTGTCTAAGTGTTTATTTATTTTTTAAAGTTAATTCATGCACAGAAAACGTAGCGAAGGGTACGGTATTTGTTATTATAACTTGTATCAGAGCCCCCTAGTATTCATTAAAGTTATAAAAATAAAATGTTCATCCAAAAATAACCGAATTTTGATCGAGTTAGAGGCATTCCAGATTCAGTAGTGGAACTCAACGCCACGCCTAGTCTTGTTACCGGAGTAAAGAAATAAAAATACTGAATATTTTATTTAAGAATACGTCATTACTTCGGGTATGGATCGAACCCATAACCGGTCACGTTCAGAGTCATACGCTTGCGCCACTGAGCTACGATAAACCTCAATTATCTTGAAATAATAATACCGATATTCAGAGACTAATGGATTCGAGTATCAAACTAGACAACTAGTAATAACATTTCATAAAGCACCTTTACGCTGAGAAACAAAAGACCTCAATCGAATAATTTCTGGAAATAAATCAGGCTTAAAATAAATCAGGCGTTTTTTATTTTCATTAACCGCGATAATCATAACCATTGTTCAGATCGCCGAAAACTCCAATAATATACACAAAATACATTATGAAATATGTACTTATAACGTACATACATATATGTTAATCTAATTTCGCAGTCAACTGCTATTAAGTTTTGTCATTTATAATTAGTTCTGATTTGCTTTTAATTGTCGTAGTTTTGTATGGTAATGTTAATAAGATATTTTTTTTTTCATAATTGACGAATGGCTTCAAGTATGTTCTTGAGTAAAGAAAACTGGCGTTGACTTACCACTTCTAATAGCATTGATGTGCAGAATAGCAAGAAGAACGAGGATCATGTGTATTTTACAGAGCATTAACACAGGTACCACAGTTTTATTTCCTTTTAATTATAATTTAGAGATATTTCTGCAGAAAGTTAAGATTATGACTATCTAAAGTTATCTTCTTAAGTAACTATAAGAGATACATTTTGAAAATTGATACTGTCGACACACATATGTCGGACGTGACGTCTTTCTGGGAAATCCCTCAGGCTTCGTGTCGCCGGTTGTTTTTATTTTTGTACCGGGTACCGTACGGGTCCAACCAGTTAATATATAAGAAACTTGCTGTTGTGTATATATTGTAATGTATTTTTGCTTTTAGAAATATTAACGTTTAAAAATTGCATAAGACTTATGTATAACTTTAAAAACAAATTCGGAAAACAAATTATTCCCCCGGTTAAGTTTGATTAATTTAAATATAATCAAACATCGTGTTCTTCGAAATAAATTGAATAAACAATTATAATTAGTAATAACAATTATATGTAATGACCGAGCAGGGCGCATTCTGAATACACCGAAATACGTTGTCATATTTTAATTAGTTTTATTTTCAACTTTCCTGTCTTTAATTATTCGTCTGCGAGAGAGAGGACTGTCTGCTGGATTGAGTCGGAATGAATTTTAATCTCAGTTATTTATTGTTTCCCAAAATTCTATTCATTTTTCCATGAGCTTTCATTTAGTTACGCATAAATTATAAAGATACTATTGAAATGTAAGACTCAAACAAAAAGTTACCTTTTAATTACAAATATTTTACCGTAATTTTAATGGATTGTACGAAGGCGGTAAACATAAAGTATCTCTATGTCTACCGCCTATTAGCGGCGGTTAACCCTTAACTGGTATTGCGAATTTGACATACGTAACTGGCATCGTGAGGGCCGTGCGGCCCCCATAGTATATTTACTTGCTAGAAAGTAAATGTTAACCATGTACTTGAATAAATGGTCATAAATAACGAATAATAGGCATGTTTTATGTAATTAAATAGTTTTTACTTATGTAAATCTTTCTTTTTTTATTCTAAAAGAGATTAAAAAATAGTATCAACATTTTTGGTAACATTTTTTTAAAGTTACAAATATCAATCAAAATTATAGTTTAAAAGGTTGAAATAAAAAATAATATTGTTTTACTTAATCTAGTATACGTAAACTAAAAAACAAATAATGTTTTAAAACCTCTAATCAAAATTTCACAAAAATCAACATGAAATAAATCACTTCTAATCTTACGGTTTAAAAATACTAATATGAAACTTCGTTCAGTCTAAACAATTATCACATAGTGTTTTTGTGCTACTAAGGACTTTGCAAATGAATTTTGAACGATTATTGCACTTTGTATCAAATTTTCCATCCTTTTTTCTATCACATAAGTGACAGCGTCCCCTTTTCAAGGCGTTTTGGCGTAGCTGCTAAGAAATTATCAATTTTATTTCGCAAATCTCTTGGGTACCTCAAGTACTCAGCTTTTCTGTTTATGATGTGTTCTTTGATTTGTTCTACACCAAAAGATTGTATGTAGTCCTTCCGGTTTTTGTTTGTTTTCTGTTTCTCAGTATTTGAACCTTTCCATAACACATAACCGTTCACACATAGTAGCTGCTGGACTGACTAAGTCCTGCAACAGTATCATTTCCACTTCCTGAGGTCGATGCTTCCGTATCAGAATCCACGTCTTGATTATCGGTGAACAAATCAAGTGTTACTGTATCTTCACAATTACTTGTAACTTCACTTTTACTACAACATTCTTCTGCTGACCTGAATCTTCGTGTTAGAGTTCTTCTATTATTTTGTTACTCAAAGGCCGCGACATCTTGAACTTATAACTGTAAAAAATAACAAACATATGAAAATTGCTATGCTAAAAAACTGACGTAACTGGTATTGTGGGGGCCGCGCGGACCCCAACACGTGCTGACCTGGGTCCTAGTACGTGGTACAGCGTCGAATGTCCGGCACCCGCCGCGAATAGCGACGTAATGAGAATACTTGAAATGGCGGCTGCTCACGATACTTAGTTTATTAGAAAACCAAGAAAACGTTATGCGTACCGGTTAAGGGTTAATGTATTTTATCTGAAATTATGAAGGAGTATTAGGTTGAAATAATATCAAATATGTAGATCAGCATGGAGCTGAAGAAAATCAAAACCAATGCTACAAAAGATACGTTTCGTTTTTGACCTATTTTGTATGAGATTCATCGCCTAATTAATAAAACTCTATAGAGTTTAGCTCATTTGTATATGGGTATACAGGTCCAGTGGTCCACGGTGATATCATGGTCTATAGAAAATATGACAAAAATTGAACTTACTATTAAATAAATTATAAAAAACATTACAAAGATTTGTTTGTAATTAATTTCATACAAATTTATTACAACCTTTCATTCATCATCATTTCATCATCATCATTCATCATTCTATTGCCCTACAACCATGAAATTGGAAACGAGTTCCCCCAAGGGCGATTCTGACTTGTACCTTAGCGTTTTTTTGTTTTAGTTAGAGCCATAATATTTTTTTTACGAATTCCAATGGAGTGTTAGTCCTCTCGCTTAGTCTATGTAATTTTAAAACATTAAGTGTAAATATAAAGAATGTACAAATGTACATTAGTCCTAACATTACTTTAGATGTCGAATTAATATCGATAATTCATATGAAGTTCTTTATAAAATTGAAGAAAATATAGGTAACTTTTCCATTTTCCATTAAATCTGCTATAAGTTGTAGAAACTCAGCACAGCACGTAGTCGAGCTGAGACATACGACTCTCCACGGGGTCGTGCTACATCAAATTATAGCTATTTGTGCGCTCCTAAAGTTGTATAGTTCTATACTGACTTTTGATAATAGTGTCTTTTACGGTGATTTATTTTAAATTAATTTTGTATAGCAAAACTAGTTAACTGCAATAATATTAAAATCTGTCAACTGGGCCCTTGTAAGAACTATCACTCAATAAGTTGTAATAAGCGTATAAAAATTTCGACGTAGCTTGGTGAGAACAAATAGCTTAGTTGGTCAGAGCGCTTTGACGGTTTCCAAGAGGGGCAGGTTCAAATCCTGCTTCGTTCAATTTTTTATACGTTTTTAATTTTAGTATTTTCCTTTCCTAAGTGTGGAATGACACTTTAAAAGTAGTAAAAACTATTGTAATATATTAAACTTTGATCTTTGATATATACTCTTGCTCTAAGATTACTTTTATATTGAAATTGAAATATTTTACACTTTTTCCAAATAATCATTCACCGTACTAATTTGACAAAGAAGTTTTACCGTAGCAAGTTGGAGGTCATATGTTGTTACTATTTTGTATTCTTGAAATATTTTACGTTTATAACATTTTTTTTTCATTTTTAAGGAAAATGTAAGTTACTGGTGAACAGAAAGAACACTTGAACTACTTGTATTTAAGAAATAATTTTAATTTAATATACCACGTAATTTTATCGTGTACCTCGCCATTATATCATTTAATTATAGAAATCAAAGAAATACATTGTGTCACGCTTGTAATAAGCTTAGTGCACCAAAACATACAAGGAATATTTAATAGACGACTAGAAATTGAATTATTCTAAAATTTTATGAATATTCATGTACTTTCTATTACAGAGAACTAGTTTTAAAATTCTGAGGCTATTTTTAATTTTAATGATCACCAATTTCAATATTTTTAGTATGTTCAGTATGGATCGCGACATCTCGGCTCTTTAGTAATTTTGAAAAAGTCATACAAATTTAAAGAACGTAAATATCTATGTGTATAAAATATTTTAATTTGAATAAAATTTATATAATAAATTTATGTAATATTTAAATTTGAATAGAATTTTAAAATGAAAAATCTTATTCGACTTAAAACACGTTTCAAACTCGCCCAATTTCATTGGTATTTTATTTTTAAACTTTAGTATAATGTCTCGTGAGTGTTTCATTACCTCTTAGCCGTAGCACTTCGCAAATGCCAAGCTTCATTGATCACAACACGTTTAGTTCCGTTAGTAATATTTTCCTGAAGAACTTTAGTTTAGCGATTCATTACCTGAAAGCTTATTTTTCTTGTATAAAAATTTTAACGTAATTTAAGAAATTTCCAGAATCCAAAAACGAAAAATCGTCTTTTTATTTATTAAATAGGGATTTACATTATTGAACTCTAAAATAAACTAATAAAAATATTATTGTTTTGATATACTTCACCAAATAATAACTTTATCAAACTATGATAACGTTATTATTTCGTATAAAAATATTTATTCACCCGAAAAAGCTTTGACGAAATGCTTTGTTGAACAATGTTATTCTAAACAAACAAATTAGTTGCTGTTCATAGAACATTATTTTTAAATTTTAATTTATAAGTATTAAGAGTCGATTATTTGAATGAGACTTAATACTAAGAGTCATATATTTTGTATAGAAATTAGTAAATAGACATTATAAGTACCCCCTGTAATTTTTATGTTTTTTTACAGTTTTAAAATCGACGTAAGGGTTCCTCAAATAAATTAAAGCTCAAGAAAACAAAATCTTCCTTCCTAAAAACTGTTATGTATTAAAAGTTTCCAAAAACGACTTAACCGATTAAAATGCAGTATTTATTATTGTATTTTAGAAAATTTTCTTTAAAAAAGATTTTATTTCAATCAGTTCTTAATAAAAACGTTATATCATAGTAGATTATTAAAAAATGCTACAAAATAACTATCTATAGAAATAATAAATAATATCTTAGTAAAATATTAAGACGCCTGAGATTTTAATTTTGAATGTACACGGCCTGTCGTGGCGCAGCGGCAAAGGCGTGTGACTGTAACCGACAGGTTGTGGGTTCGATCCCCACTCGAGGATATGAAATATTTAATATTTTCAATTTAAATATTTAATATTCCATTTCTTCGCTCTGGTAACAAGACGAAACGCAGCGTTTAGTTCCGCCACTCAACACACAATTCCTCAGATTCGGCGGAAAGTGGGAAAATGGAACAAAGTGTCATAATACTAGGTTCCCAAGTTCTCGCTGCCTACCCTGCCATGTGCGGGGTACAGGGTGAAGCTGAGAGAGAGTTGAGTGAGTTATGTGTATACATATATTGACTTTTAAATGATAATGAATATAGATATAAGAACGCAAAAAAAAGGAGCAAATAAGTACCTAATTGTGTAGCCCAAGTGAGCGAAGCCGCGAGCAAGTCGCCAGTAAATTATATTGGCTTTAGTATTTAGTAGTAGCATTTGTAAACGGTTACACCTGCGATATTAATCACCACTTAGCGGAGTGAATAATCTCGATTTCCCTGCTTTGTCAGAAGCTACGAAAAAACGTGACGTTAAGATCCTTTTCGGTAACGTCTCGAATTCGGATGAAATGTCGAGAATAGTATATCTTGACACTATAATTTTGGTTGTCTCTGTCTATTTTACAATATTGATATATGCAAATAAAGTGTGAAGTTATAAAAAAACATGATTTCAATATACATGAAACGGACAAGCTATTTGCTCTTGTGCATAATTGAAGCAACCCCTCCGGACTATCGATTCGCCTCACTTTTTAATTTGCATCAGAATAATTGTGAAAAGACAAGCCATCGAAACATACATTGTAAATAAATAAAATTTATTACAAAATTTCTGTGAAATGTTACTTTTTTATTTAAATAAGAAGTCGAAGGGCAAAATATTTTTCGACACTAATTGGCATGTTGTCCCCTAAGCAATTCTTATACATTTACAACTACAACGAGTTGACAATTTTCAAATGTGTAATTTTTTTATATTTTTTAACACGTATCCAGTAACCTTTTTATTAGTTTCCCAGCATTTAATAAGCCCACTGCTTGATTGTCACTTCATCCAAGGATTTCCATTGTGATTGGTCCTGCGTATCCGTCATTACCGCATCCACCGACTACCAGCAACTTTTATCATATCATCTTTTCACATGGCAAGGGCAGGCCCTTTGCCATGTGAAACGATGATATGATACCTACTGACGTTTTTAAGCAATTAATTTCAATACCCAACGCTAAATTTTGATCAAAACCGAAACTTAGCCGTAAAATGTCTACAATAATTCCGTCCAACGTTCACATTCGCTCCAACAGTACGGTATCTTTTATACATAAAAATACAATTGATAACGAAATACAAATTTCACGTAGTTACAAATTCGAAGAGAGATACCCGCTTCAACAATAAGTACCCATACAGCCAAAGTAAGACAAAACAATAATCTTTACTTTCGAACTTCATACTTCAAATGTCAAAAGAGGTAAGTTTATACTGTCGCTAAAGTATTCTAGAGATCTGCATTGCAAATATTTTCAATTTCATTAATACTGTGCATCTGAAATGTCCTTTGGTTTGTTTTATGGCTATATAATAAAACGTGACTACACGTTTTATTTTAATAGAATTTCCAAACAAGATTAAAATAAATTGAATTTTGTTTGAAATTGTATAAAATAGATTTTTTAGCGAGCATTTTATTTTTTTATATGATTATTATTTTATATATTTATTGTAGTTATAGATTTATTATTTATATAATATTTATCATACATAAAAAGTAATTGTTTCTTTTGTACCTATGTTAAAAGCAAAACACTTTAAATTTATAATATATTATAACTGAAACGCCATAATATAACTGAACTAAAAACTACCGATTTCACTTAGTAAATATGTTGTATGTAATGATATGTTTCAACAACGCTAATTTCTAATAATTAAAAAAAAACTTTTAAAATTAATATTGTTCATAATATTAGCGAAACGAGGAACTGAAAACTGAAATATGTAGATTCGTCATAATACATTTTTCGTATTTAGTTTTTGGCGTCTTATTATTTTTAGTGTATTTTGTTTTATGATAATAATACTGATACTGGTAAGAGAGGGATTAATTTGTTTGAATTTTCACTTGTTGTATATTACGTTGTGCTTAATAAGTTCATACGGGCCTTACCGCTAAATAAATAAGATGTCAAGCACTTAAATTCGTAGGCAATTTTTCTTCTGCTTACATTATTTATGAAGCAAAACGCCTCTAATGTATCAAAAAAATAAACGTATAATGTTTTTAAACATTGTTATTTTTTTATAAAGCTTTAGTTTGAGGATTTGCTTTGATGCTTATATGCTGTACTCGTAGCGTGTTCACTGTACCACAATGGTGAAACTTAACGCTACCTATATAACTATTAAAGTAATAAAATGTTAACAAATAATATTTAAACTAGAAATTTACACAATAATAAGCAATAACGAGTTATTGATTTTAAGTTCAGGTTTTTATTTGTACTATAAGAATAAAATTGAACAAGCATTAACTATCACATTCATAACGCAAAATTTTAAATTTTCGCAAATTTTCCACATTTTAAATGAAACTTATTGATTACATTACATTTAATATTATTATAAGACATTATAGGAGTGAAGCGTATACTTCCATTCACTAGGCACGTCTTAAAAATCCGTCACTCAGCATGTAAAGTCTCAAGAATTCGGCAAAGAAGAGGAATATGAATGGGAATATAGCTTTCCAATACAAGGTTCCCAGTGCTTGCTCTGTCAAGAGCGAGATACAATGTGAAGCTGAGTTAAAAAAGAAGTTTTATGATTTTAGTCTCTATATACAAGAAATAGAACCTAGCGTCAATATAATGTATGCTCTGTCGATAATAGTATATTAATTATTCATATATTGTTTTCTTTATAATATACTTTTAAACATGAGCTGCGTCGTTTCTCTTAAGAAATTTATAGGTGTGCTGAGTATAATTCAATTTATTATATCCGGAAAAAAACATTTTAACCTAATTTATGTATTGGACACAAGATCCTAACAACTGCAAAATGGTATAGAAAATCGCAAGAAACATGAAGCGAAGGACGGAAATATTTACCATATTAAAGTTCAAAAGGATTCATTTTATTTAAAATATTGTAGGTTTCGTAATATATTTAATATATCATTTGAATACTTATATCTACGTATAAAAATAGGCTAGTTAACAGCGGGATACCGATGAACTTATTCATTTAGAATGAACTCCTCATAATGATAACGTAAAAATGTTGATATAATTTTATATTTGTTCATATTTTTATTTATAAAAGAGATATATATGTATTTCTAACGTAAAACGTCATATAGAACTAAATATTTCGAATGAGATGAGAACCTATAAAAATCACAACTAATTAGTCTAAACTAAACTAAAGAAATGAAAATTTTAAATACTTCACTGTCTCGAGTGGGCATCGAAATTATAACTTGTCGCGTTTCTATAATACGGTTGTGCAACTTCACCAAAAAAGGCCTTTTAATAATTGTAAAAATATTCCCATATAATGCACACTGTAAGCACTAATATGATTAAGGCACAGTACAAATGCTTGTTAACTTATATGTATTATTGTTCTCTATTGATGTGACATACTCGTAGTTAGTAGTGTGAGCGTGAAGCAAGCAAGCGCCTCTACTGTCTAGTTTTATTGAAAGCTTGTTTATTGCTTTGCTGTTTTATCTGTATGAAGTAACATCACATTATTTTTATTAATATAATAATTATAAAGAGCCA
>JAYDZJ010258540.1:0-12183 GCA_034509065.1 Eueides lybia
AAATTTTTGTAATTATATTGTATAAGTGTTATTGTAATTGTATGTTTCCCAAACATTAATAAAATAAAAAAAAAATATATTAAGAGACGCCGTTCTAAGTCGACGGCACAAATGTGTGATTGTCAGCGCGAAGATTGTGGTTTCAATTCCTCAAGGTAATTAATTATTTTCATATCCTAGCTTTAGTAGCAAAATTAAGCGACGACAAATTGTGCACACACAATATTTTCGAAATATAAAAATAATAATGAAATGGAATAACAAAATAAAAGATTATTTTTAAATATATATTTATTTTATTTATTCATATAGTTTTAGATTTTAATTATTATAACAGTTAAATCTAAAGAGTACATAACTTTAAAGATTAACTGAATTTTTTTATTAATTAATTAGTAGGTATAGTTATATATAACATTTAAAATACATATTAAATACAAAATATAAAAGTTATATAATCGATAGTAAAATTTATGGATCACGAGTTTAAAAACTAGATTCTAAATGGAATACAGCCTAAAAGCTCAAAAATGAAAAATACACAAAAAATATAACATACAATATATGTACAAATTACGTACATAAGTATGTTTTTTTCATAGTATTTGTTAGAGTACAATTGAATCGGAGCAAAATATCAATACGCGAACACGTCTTTGATTCCTTACTTTATTGATACTGTTGATAACAAAGAAGAAATCTTTGTATGAGATTTTCTTGTAAATGGAATGATATACTGTGTTTTATATATTAGATCATGACTTTGTTTTGGTGAAATTCAAGTTTAATTTTCAATTTGATTATTTTACAAAAACATTTTTTAGCTTTACGCTGTACTCCACATATGACAGGCAGTACGAGTACAATGAAACATTTAATTTCAAAATATTAAATATTTCATTTTCCCGAGTGGGAATCGTACCCACGACCTGTTGCATTAGTAGCCAGAGGTACACACCATCACTAATTAAGCTCTCTTAAAACAATTAAAAAAAATAAATAACTGAACAAAACTCTAGATAAATAATCTAAATCATGCACTGAAGTTAAACGTCGTAAAACTGTCATATTATAAATCGTTAACTTTATTTAATCTTGAAAGTTTTGGACCTTAAGCATTTCATGGAACGGAAAATGGAGTGTGACGAAGCTTGTAATAAAATAATTTATTTTAGTTTTTCCTAAATATTAATTTACTGTAAAAATCTGAATAGGCAGTGATACAAGTGTTTTGTTAGTGAGTTTGTGAGTTCAATAAAAACACTCAGCTTCATGCTGTATCACGCACATGACAAGGTAGGCAGAGGGAACTTGGGAACCCAGTATTAAAATTTTCTTTTCTGTTCCCCACATATCGCTAAATTTGAGGCATTGCGTGCTGCATATTTTATTTCCTAGAGTAGGGATCTAACCCACTACCTGTCGCATTCACACGCTTGTACGCTTGCGCCACGACAGGCCTCTTCCACTTGCTTGTTTTATCAACAAAGATATAAGTTTTGTATTTCATTTCACGAACAATAATTTTATGAACATAGTCTCAAGAGGCTTTGTTAATACATAGATATTAACATGAAAAGTTAAGTATACCTACATAGACAAGTTCAATCTTCTCAATCATATTAAACGACAGAGCGAGAGATGCTTGTAGGTGATAATGAAAAATGATAACGACCCACTTTAAGTGAACAGTCAGCGTTTTATTACAAGGTTTTAGCGAATATTTGACACTGCGCTAGAGTGTTTTATATTAGAATAGATGGAAAGATATGACGGTTCTAAATTCAATTCTTATGTAGTTGATTACGTTTAGGAAAACATTTTTTGGCCGTTAAATTAAAATGTAGCTTTGAATTTCATTGAGGTTTTCTTCGCTCTGGTAACGCATAAGCGCAACGTTAAATTCTGCCAATGTTGATTAGCGTAATGCCTCAAATTCGGCGGAAAATGGGGAATGAAACGGATTCTCTTTGGCTAGGGTAACCAACTGTGATACAGTGTGACACTAGATTTAAATTTCAATCGCTCGCAATGCACAATGTCTCTGCAACAAAAAAATCAAAATAAATGACTATATTATCTGCTAAATAGTGAAGTGCAGAAATAAATTTTTGGATATGTGACAATGTGTACTACTCAAAGACCGTGATTTACCTTAGCCGAGCGAGGAAATGGAAATATTAAATAGTTTAATCCCCAAGTAGGAATAAGACCCGAGACCGTCGCGCTAGCAGACAAACACTGTGCCCTTGCGCCGCGACATTATTACTTTTATAATAATATGTTTATTACAAAAAGAAAATAATAGCTGAGATTTTAACTTTTTCATGTTAACTTAGAATATTTTCTACAAAAGTAAAATAAAAGAAGTTGAACATTTACAACGAGATGCGATGTCGCGTCAACTTTCTGTTCTAATAAAGACGAAAATTCTTTTCTGACAAATTGTTTTTACAGCAGGGGTACCCCTGCTGCTATGTTATAAATAAAGAGGTGTGGCGAATATTATAAATCCTTATATACAATTATTTTTATTTTGTTCCAGCTTTACAATATAACTCGCACATAACATCGTAGGCAGAGGGATAGGTTCCCTCTGCCTACGATGTTATGTGCGAGTGTTAAGATAATTCAATTTATTCCAAATAAAGGGAAACAGACTGTCTTCGCACTAGTCCATTTGACTACCTTGTTATAATATTAGTCCGTCTATAAAATATTTTAATAATATAGTTAATAAGGTGGGCCCTTATTAACTATATTATTAAAATATTTTTTATATCTACACAAATATACATATATATGTATCATCTTAAGCGCCAAGTGGCAAGTAGACAAATAGGCTAGAACAATTTACAGTGAACTCTGCGAGCTTATACTCGTACTAGCTCTGATTACCATTTGCTTTGCTGATGAGAGACAAATTAATTCAATTATTTCTGATCTACTTCAACTTTGTTTCTTTTACGTTTTCAAATATGTTTCTTTTGATTTTATACTAAGTATTAAATAAATTATTGACACAGATTAAATTACACACACAAATACATTGAATTGTCAATAAATTTTTTGTGTATAAAAACAACATAATTAATTGTAGTTTAAATTTTATAGTAGAGGTCTTCCTGTCAAGTTCCACAGTTACTTTCTGAGGCAAAAACAATTATAGGGGCGGCCGTATTTGTTGCGTATTAGCATGTGATATATATAAACAGATCTTTGTGGGTTTGATTCCTACTCAGAGACTAAAATGTGTCGTTAATATGGTTTTCTTTGCCTACTCTGCTATTACAAGTACACAGAGTGAATATTTCTATTAAAACAGTTTTAAAATATTACGTAATTCTTATTTATTAAATTTTAAAACAAAACTCCCACAAAGTAGTTCATATTAAAAGAACCGGCTTGAATTTAATAAAGACACTGGTTTTGATTTTTAAGAATAACTGTAAGTGAAATAGGAAGTTTTAAACGGAAAAATCATCTTATTAGATCCGCACTGCGCCGGTCAGGAATTTAAATACTTCTGTAACTTTGTTATCGTAAACAAGGAAATATTATTTACTGGTCTCAGCAGGTTTATTACGCCTCGTTTTCACAATTATATTTTTTTTCTGTATTGCTCAATAATCGGTTTAAAATATACTTCGTTTAGCTTTTGTCTAGCCTAAAGCAAAACAAGTATTTTTATATCATTACCCGTATTCCTTTAACCGTCCGGTAAATAGAGGGAACCTTGGAACCTCGTTAAGATACTTTGTTGCCCATTTAGACATGTGTATTTACCATACTTACTTACTTAGTTTGAATGTCTTGGATGACTTAAAGCATTGCGTGTTGAGATGAATGTTGATTGATGAAACTCTACGCCGCACCTTGTTTGTTTTGTTACCAGAGCGAAGAATTTAATATATTACACATTTTATTAATCGTTTGTAAAAGAAATTCATATAAATTTTATTATAGATTCTACATAAAACTTTATATTTTAAATATAACAGTTGGCAATCCTCTTAAAGCGTCACTGAAAAGTTGTACCAAGTGTCTTGTATGGCAGCGTGTCCCAATAAAATATTAATATTTTATTTTCAAATAGAAAATTTGTAGTGGTAAACTTTTTTTCAATATTTGGCTTTTTAAAAATGATGTTTTAATATAACTTTATATGATGAAAAATTTGCAAATATTAAAATGATCAAGTCAAGTGTAATCAGGTATTGTGATTGTGATTTACTTAGTCTATTTAAGTAACATATATAAATTATGAACGGAGTTTGGCATTGTTTGCTTTTCCTCTTTGCGATAGATATAGTGTGGCGTTGAGTTACCCCTCTTGCCTCGAAGTGCCTCGAAACTCCAGTTAAAATTGAATAATGGAATATTTTAAGTCAATTTAAGTTATATATAGGTTTTCTCTACCTACCCTGTTGAAATTGCTACATTATAAAATACTAAAAAGCGTAAAGCTGCTTTTAAGTATTTTATAATGTAGCAATTATATTAGAAAATTGATCGTTATCTTTGACTTTGAAACACGACGTAACATCGTCGTTTCATCCTCACACGCTTATTGAGATAACAAATTAGTACGTTTCTACAAAACGTTGTTTGTGTTCATTAGCCGATTATCTTGAGAACTTTGTAAAAACACCGCATTATATATCACCGATATTTAATTTGGAATAAAAATAAAACGTTTAATTACATTTTACTTTCTATCAGCGAATTTAAATTATAAGAAACTCCATTAAAATTACAATACAAGGATTATTTTCATTAGATTTATATATAAAGAAATCTTAATATTAATTATGTACTCTATAATAGCTGCTGTAAATCCAAACATTATTAAGTATAATATAGTGATGAAGATTAAAATAATTTTATTTTGACTGAAACATTCAAATCATAAAACTAAATTTTGTATTTTTTTTCTACAGCTTCACGCTGTATCCCGCACATAGCATGGTAGGCAGAGGGAACTTGGGAACCTAGTATTCGTTCCACTTTCGTTCCTCAGTTTCTGTCGAATTTATGGTATTGCGTGTTGAGCGCCGGAACTCAACGCCGCGCTTTTGCCTTATAACCAGAGGGAAGAAATGAAACATAATTATTAACATTGAAAATATTAAATATTACATTTACATTTACTCGAGTGGGGATGGCACCCACGACCTGCCGATTAAAGTCACACGCTTGTGCTGCTGCGTCACTACAGGTCTCTTGTATTAAGGTCAACACTTAATATATAGTACTTTGAAAAAATAAAAAAAACCTTATCAGTTTCATACTACTCTACATACCTTAGGATAGGTATTTTCCGTAAACCTATAGGATATTTAACCCTATAACAACCAAATCTTACAAAATATATGCTTCTGTTCCAGTTGACAATTTCTTATATGATTATTGGCAAACGTGAATCTGTTTCATATTATTATATATAGAAAATATTTATGGCCAATACTGATACAATATTATGATATTTATACTACACTAGTCGCAACCCTAAAGTAGTTAAAAAACGTCCGTAATATTGAAATTATTGTTAAAAGTAAAAAAAGTTTAAAAATAATAACCTATGTATGTATGTATGGATGTGAGTATGTATGTATGTATTTTCGTTAGTATGTATGTATGTATTTGTGTATGTATGTATTTATGTATGTATATATTTATGTATGGCAAGTACCTATAAATAATCGTGTATTATTAAGGGTGGTTTTATATCAACATCAGCATTATAATAGGTTGGGTCTGTTTTTTATTGCCTTATGTTATGTCGCCGTTTAAGAAGATATTTACAAGTAAAGTGTGCGATTTAGATGACTTTTTTGATCACCGTAAGAACATACATTAGTATTTTATTTTAGCTTTACGCCGTATCCCGCACAAGGCAGGGTAGGCAGACAGAACGCGAGAACCTAGTGTTAAGACACTCCGTTCCACTTCCGTTCTCCACTTTCCGCCGAATTTGAGGCATTGCGTGTTGAGTGCCGGAACTCAACGCCGCGTTTTGCTTTATTAGCAGAACGAAGAGATGAAACATTAAAAATATTTAAATGTTTACATTTCATTTCCTCGACTGGGGATCGAACCCCGAACCTGTCGACTTCAGTCACACACACACACACACACTCACACGTGTGTGTGTGTGTGTGTGTGTGACACACACAATTTATTTATAAAATTATTTATGACTTTGTAATATAAATATTTCGATTTTTAATTTGTCCAAGGTATTTCCTTTTCAAGTATCGTTTAAATACAAAAAAGTTAATTGCTTTTCAAATTTTCAATATTCATTAACACATATCAAAAGAATGTATGTTATATTAATATACATTTCTTGGATATATGTATACTATTAAATTTTGGTTGTATAGAAACTATAGAGAAATAAGATTTTTCTATCAATACCTATAATAACCTCACTATGAAAATAATATTGATAGACTGCTGTCAAACGATAGAATAGTACTGAAAGAAAAATGAATTCCTTCGAATCAATCAACGACTGTCTAAATAACAAATATCTCAACTATAAAAGCAATTATTATTTATCATTTTTCAAATACTTAGCTCTGGCTTAGATATTATGGACAAGACGAACAAAGTCACTTAGTGAGAGTGGGCACAGAAATAATATTCTGTAGTGGTAAATTATTCTATGATTTTACTTTTAAAAACCTCACCGACCATGTTATATTTATAGCTTCGTACAAATTTTATCTTACTCTGTTGTAGAGTTGTAGCTCTAATAGCTACAACTACAATAATATACATATTTTACAAAAGTAATCATTTTTTTAATAGAAAATTAGCTTATATTATGATAAAGGACATATGGAAATACAGAAAAATATGTTCTCAGGTTCCTTCTGCGAGATGTAGCGGGAAGATAAAAATATAAAATGTGTAGGAATTTATAAAAATATAATAATGAACTCGTGGATATTGTAATACGTGTATACTTTTGTCTTTTAAATGAATATTTTTAAGCCATTACTATAAGTGCGGTATGCATAGGTTTTATTTTCACTTAGTTTGCAATGATTAGCGTGCGAGAAACCTTAGAGCGAAACCAACCAATATTAGAAAAAACTAGGACTAAGGTTATAACTAGGACTAAGAGTATAATCCTTTCTTTACGAAAATTCGAACTTAAGTAAGTTTTGATATCGATATTTCTTTATTTGGTAAGACTAAATAAAGAAATATGTATATCAAAAGAGAAAGTTAAGTTAGCTATTCAAAAGTAGTATTTGCCTCTGTACATATGAAAGTGACGACGTAGCGAAAAGTTTGTCGAGTTTCGTCTGAAAAACGTAAACGAGAGTTGATAAATATTTCAAAGTGTTCATAATAATGTAGATAAAATAAAGTTTTCTTATGAAACCAAAACTTTGTAACTCACTTCATTTTTAATGTATTGTATAATTTACAAATTTTCTTGAACCGCGTCTCTTCATCTTGTTTTGTCATCGCTCTACTTTTGTCGACTTAAAATTATATCAGTGTCTACTTACAGCTTCACCCACGCGTCACATTCTAAGGACTATGAATATTTTGACTGCAAATAGGTATGGCGATGAAGTAATAATAAGTAGTAATGATTTTTTTTTGCAATTTCACGCGGGTATACAGCGCATGGCTAGGGGAAACGGGGATTTATTTCGTTCTCCTCTTTCTGCCCAATTTGGAAGTTGCATATTTAGTGGTTGAACTCAACGCTGTGCTTTGCTTCATTACTAAAACCAAAAAACGAAAATATATATTTCTAAATATATATTTGAATAGGATCGCAACCGGTTGCATTTACAGGTATACGCGTGTAACTAAGAAATTATAACATACTTTACACTAATATAGATTACACGTAAGAATAATATATAATCTTTACATAAGATTTAGCATAATTTGTATATCATGCAATATAATGTCTAACTTGGCGAGGCCTCCTTTAAGAATTTCAATTAAAAGTATTATATATTGAAGTCGTTTCATAACAAATTCTTATATAAATAAATTGTATAAAATATGTTATAGTTAACGAAACAAGTTTATTTTCAGTGTTTATCTTGACGTATCATCTCGCACATGGCTCGGGGCCATGGACGTTAGTAGTTATTGTATATTGTCTCAGTTTCCGGTGAAAAGCGGACGAATGAGTATCTTAACACTAGATTATTTCTACCTACTTGCTGAAAAAGGTTAAACCAGTCTTAGTTTACGAAAGCAAAGAGGTGAAAATAGTTTAAATATAAACGTAAAAATATCTATTCACATGAGTACAGCTCGAACGATGATTAATCAATAGCATCAATAGCGATAAGTGAAAAAAAAAACATTTAATATTAAAATTATTTACGACATGAATTCAACATCATATATTTTATTTAATTATTTATTATTTCACTAATAACATTATTTTTAAAAGCTTTTATATTTAGTTTGACTTTTATGTTAACAAATCTTTCAAGTTTAATTTGACCCACTTCCCGGTATCCGATTGAGCTGAAATTTTGTATGATGGTCTAGAACCGATGACAATGCATGTTTATCTTAAACGTGACCTGATGCTGCTGCGAGGATCGGCTCCGTACGAGAAATCTCCTCAGCGGTAAATAGCAGGGACATGAAATTTTGTATACGCATTCGCTTATGACTTGTACAGTTCACAAAATGCATGCAATTTTTTTAGGGCACTTAAATAAAACCTTTTTTTTTAAGTTTTTTTATCTTAAATTTTCTCTGGCATCTTGAATTTTTTAAAGAAATCGTATTTGAACAACTCTTTTGAGGCGTATTTTTAAGAAAAATAATAACAAGGGTTGATTAATTCAGTTAATACCAAGGTAGAGGTCCTATGGGAGCGGTACTACTTAGCGACGGCTTGTAAAACTGAAAAAAAAATTATAATCTTCCAGCCTAAAAAATCACCACCTTATCTTGGTAAAGTAATTGTAGCTCTTAGCCTTATATTCTAATTTAAAAGTCAAAGGCAACTTAGAAAATTAGAGTTAGTACACTGTATTCCAATTAATATATTTCCGTTTTCCAGAAGAAATACTAATACTAAAGATTTTATTTCTTCGAGTAGGGATCAGTAATCTATTGTGTTTACGTATGTAAATGTTGTTGTTTTTTATTGAGCGTACACTGTGAGAACGACCGTTATGACAGTTGTCCATTACTAATGTGATTTTGTGCGACATATGAAATTTCTTTTAATGAATGATATTTACAGACAATCGGACTTCAAAGTGATCGTATTATGGTTCTGTTTTTACCTTTTTAGATATGGAACCCTAAAAATACATTACATAGCATAATGATTGAATTTTATTCTATTAAAGTCTCAGTTAAGTATTTTTAACCATGATAAAGAAGATGAATATATTCTTAGAATTATTGATTGAAAAATATTCAAAATCATTTAAATTTTCTTTCAACATTTAAAATGTTAAGAAAAGTATTGGGTTATTCTTGTTTTCACTAAGATAACGAAATATAGAAGTTAAGTAGACGATGTGCTTCGTGAGAAAAGTAGAGCTAGCTATATTACGTTAGTGGAAACATAAAACCTCCGTTTTGAGTTACTATTTATATTTCAGACTAGTCGTCGCCTGCAACTTTATTTTTCTAGTTTAATCTTTAAAGTGGAAAAAGTGTTATAGATTGAAGAGAAAAAAATAAGTTCAAGAAATTTTATAATATAAAAAGTATTAATACCGACATAAATGGATTCAGTTCCTTTTCAGTGGAGTGTGCATATTTAAATTATTTTCATTAGGGTAATTGTGATATGATAAATGATGAATTAAAAATATTTAGTTTATTACTTTTCTTAATTTCATTATTTAATTTTTCATTTAGGTTCTTGTTATGAAATTTACTAAAACCTGATCAGCAGTTTAAAATATCCGAGTATTTTTCTAGACGCACTGCATTAGCATTTTTTTTTGTTGTTTACTGTAAATGTAAAAAATATACATACAAAAAAGCTAAATAATAAATAGCTGACGTCGCACAGCGGTACAATGGTAGTTATAAACACAATGATTGCTTGTAAATTCCTACTCCAAGGTATTAATTACTGTCTAAAGCCGTTTAAGCACGCGAGGCAATTAAGAAATCGTTGGTGGTAGTTTGATATAATAATTATACGAATTCAACCTCAATCTACCCGTGACCACAGACTATTGTAAAGTGTTTGAAGCATCGGGTTTCCGTGCTTGTATAGACAAAAGTGTTTGTGTGACAGCAAAGGGATTTCGTCTCCCAAGACTTTGATCTTGACATTATGCGGAAAGAAAACAACATAAAAAAGCTCATAAGTCAACACAATCAAAAGAGCATCTATGCTTCATTTTTGGAGTATTTTGAATGAAAATTGAACCTATAGGAATCTTTCCGTAGACCTACAGTTATGGAATTTGGCACAAAAATCCGAAAAGTGAACATTTGCCTTCAAAATGGGTAATTTATAATGTATTACACTATTCTATTATGTTTATATTTATTGACGTCTACGTAAAATTATAATTAGTCTATTTTACTAATGTATGGTGTTATTATTGTTTACTTATCTCTCTTTTATTACTGATGTAAGGCAGATTTCTCATGGTGTCAGTTACAATAATAAATCAAATATACATACATAATAGTAGCACTATACACGACTTGTATGGAACTTTCGAAATCATTCTCAATTGTGTAGAAACAATGTGGGTTAAGCCATTGATATATGTCGGTTGTGTGCTGTGATATAAATAATCACTAGAAATAATACGAAGTTGGGTTATTTAATGGAAATGATGTGCATCATTTTGTTTATATTTGTGTATTTTTACGTTCACATCAATTTACTTCGCTAATTGGATTTGGACCTGCAGTCATATATTAGATGTTTAAAATAGTAATAGGTACTTACCTTGATTTAACAGCTGAATGAATATTTGGTGACTTGAAAATTACCTGCAATAATAAACACAAACAATATGAGTTTTATTTATTTGTTTAGCTTCACGCTGTATTCCGGACTTAGTAGGGTATGCAGAGGAAATCTGGGGACCTAGTATTAAAACACCCCATTGCTAATTTTTCGCGAGATTCTTAAGACATTTTATATTGAGAGGCGGAACTCAACACAGTACTTCGTCTTGTTACCAGAACCAGGTAATAAAAAATATCAAATATTTCATTCCATCGATTTAAAGTTGAACCTACAGCCGTCGTAATTACAGTCACACTCACTCACTTAACTCACTCGTATATTCTGCGCCAGCGCGGACGGTTATCATATATTAAATTAAATTTACAATTGTAGTGACCGATCGATTAAACAACATTATTAAGACCAAATTGCTATAAGACACAAGAGAGGACAAGCAATAAAACCTAATAAAGCATGAAATTAGTGAAATAATGAAATAATAATGGAGAAATCAATATCTTTGTCTCAGGCAGGCTTGGGAGGCTAGACAGAAAGCACTTGAACCCAGTGTATGGCATTTTGTGTTAAGTCATCACCAGAGTGAATAAATTAAAATATTTAATTTTTATTAAAAAAATAATTAAAAGATTACTATAATAATTATATCATATAAAGAGAGCAGTCATGGCGCAGTGGCACAAGCGTGTGATTGTAAACCCGATAGATATTCTCTTGTGACAAGGAAAAGTGCGGCATTGAGTTCCGCAAGTAGGTACGGAATGCCTTAAAATTCGGCGGAAAGTGGAGAAATGAAGTGCTATAATTAGAACTAAGTGTTTCTTACCTCTGTCTATATAGGTATGTGCGAGATAGCACGTGGGGTAATAAAAATTTATTGTGAGGCCGTCGTATAACAGGGCCAGTAGCGTGCGATTGTAAAGGCGACGGTTGTAGATTCGATACTCACTCAGGAGAATCAATGATCACACTTCACTTACATAGGTGTGTATATACGTGAATAACACAGTGATATATATTGTGGCACAGCGGCACAAGTGTGTGACTCTAAACGACAGGTCGTGGATTCGATCCCCATTCGATGAAGTGAAATATTTATTATTTATTTATTTAACACTTTATTACACCAAAGAATAAAAAAAGAAAAATATATATATACATACAGGTATAAGAAAAAGACAGTTTTGGTGTAAAGGCGGCCTTATCACCATAGGTGATCTCTTCCA
>JAYDZJ010258771.1:0-12179 GCA_034509065.1 Eueides lybia
TCTACGTGTGCCTTCCAAGTTATGCATTATAAGATACTAGCTGTTACCCTCTCGAATAAAAAAAGAATTTTGAAAATTGGTCCACCCATCTTCGAGTAATCGGGGAACATACATAAAAAACTAATAACAAAGCTATATTACTGCAAAGTTTCTTGAAAATCCGTTCAGTAGTTTTTGCGTGACAGAGTAACAAACATGTTTGGACTTTCGGATTTATAATATTAATAAGATTCTAACTAGGTTGACGAGAAATGGAAGAAATATCGTTTATATACGTTATAGTTCTTATTTTTTTCCATATTTACTATAATTAATAATTTTTATTTATATATTACTAGCTACTTGCCCCCGGCTTTGCCCGCGTAGAAATCGACTTATTCCAGGAAAACCACTTGAGTTTCAACTGCTTTCCGCGCCTTAATTTTCCCTGGCATATTGATGTAGAAGTATGTTATTTATTTATTACAATTATTTTTGTCTTTATAATAAAGTTTTGCTAAAATGACATTACTTTCACTGTAAAGTTTAAGGCAAATCTGATTATTAATCATGTATAATCGTATATCTTCTCGTAGTGCTACTTCCAATAGTAGTACTTTTGGAATGGACTTATATAAATTACAAAGACGTATAGACTATTCCATAGATATCATAAGATTTTATTTGACTATAGAGACAAACGGACGAACGGACAAACGGACAAATGGACAAACCGACAATTGAACAAATAGACAAACAGATTTTTTTTTTAAATGTAGATTCGTGTTCTATTTGTTATTTTAAACCCCATACATTGTTTTTTCGTAAATAGATTCAATGTAGGAGACACGACTTTTTTAATGCTTTTTTTTCATGTTGCTGTTTCTGTTCTATTCGAATCGATTGGAATTTTAAGCATTGTGTGTGCCATTTTTCCGCCAGTAAGTAATGTGGCAGCAATACCTGAAGATGCCACTGCGAGAGCAATTTCTCTTTTGTCATCGCAATACAGCTAGAATTCCCTTGTCAGATAGGTTTTTCCATTCCATCCTGGAGCATCTAAGAGCTTTCCTTAGTTTCTTAAGGCGCTTTGGACCACCTGACTAAATATATGTTTTTGTAGCTATATAAATTTGGATGCGCTCTCATTAACTATAATAGTTAACCAGTTAAGACGGTGATAAGGTGCTAAATGTTAGTAGCATAATAAATAGAAAATAACTGCCGTAAACTGCTGGGACTGTCATTGAGGCAAGATTCCTCAAGATTGTGGCCCCAACGGATTAAGTCTTCAAGTAGCCAAAGTGCCCGGCAAGTTGCTTAAAATAAAAGATTTTCTACACTTTTAATAGTTTTTAAAGAAGAAACAGAAGGTAGCTTACGCCCAAATAGTATCATTGCCCACTATTAGGATGCACGGTGTATATTCTACAAAGAGTAACATCTGACCACACCATTTTTTTCTAACACCGTTTTTTATTCATTTATAACTAATACTTTTTATACAACTGATAGATTTTGACGCCTCCGAATCAAAAGTTGTACTAATTACTAATCTTTATACGCTTAAAAATAACCACAATATGGCGGCTTTTTTCTCCCCCTCCTGTAGGATGCGTCGCTAACGTTTTTCGTGTACTATAACATTTTTTCGTAAAAACATTTAATATGCTAACCATTTTCTACTTTTTTAAAAATATTTCGCGATTGATACTCATTTAAAATGAAACAAATTTAACCGGATTATTCCGATATAATTGGAAAAAAATGTTTAAAAACTATATACCTACGCGGTTAATTCGTTAAAAATTGTTTCAAGCGATTACATAAACGTATCAACGTATAACACGCACCGTTTCTCTGACACAACTACACCCAATTTTTCATTCTATCACCTCATTATGTTTACTATCATTACTTTAGGACGATGTTTGAACTTAGACCAAAATTTAGAAGAATATTGTAATTTCTCCCTTAAACCTTGATACACACGAAAATGACAATAAAATTGTTTCTCCTCTACCGTGTATGATGCGTCGACCCGTAGCAAATTTAATATCACATCAAATTTTTAAAAATAATAGATATTCTTTTAATAATTTTTCTTACCTTGCATGTTTTTTTCGTAAAAATATTTAATGTCCCTACCCTATTTCTACTATTTTAATACAGCAATTTAATTTAAATAAATCTATTCCAATAAACAGCTTCAGATAAGCTGAAAATTATTTTAGCAATATAAATTGAATCGTAACTACACTACAGACTACAGCTTTACGCTGCATCCACATATGGCAGGGCAGGCAGAGAGAACCTGAAAATCTAATGTTGAGAGGTTTTGTGCAGGTGCTATTCAACTTTGGACACTGATGTACTTATTTTTAATGCAGTTGTCACGTATTAACAATATAATTGATGAAATCTATGATAAGAATCTTCCATTTGAAGTCACTATTTCCTTATAAAATTATATTTTTCATAGCTATTTACAATCTAGTTATTTACGAAATTTAGCTAGCTTTTATATTATATTATAATTGACATATCATTTTTAAACAAATGAATTATTATACATGTAGATATACTTATCATAAATTATTGTAATAAAATATTTAACTGAACATTAAATGAATAATCTCACATATTAAATGTCGGTTTTGTACAGATATATTTGCATTTTTTTTGACAGTTGCTAAATTGTTTTAGTGACATAAAAGCCCATACAAAAATGTTAGTATATTTTACTTACAAATGAAACATAGTTTCAACTATTGAGAGTATAAAATTCTCAACAGCGCTACAACAGTTTTCTAGCTTTAGAATAATCTGTTTTACTTAGATAATTAGTTAAAAAAGCATCATTCACTTAAAAATATTTTTGATATTTTTAAAATGAAGGCATTTCATTATTTAATGATTGACAATTGTTTCTGACATTTGTCCACCCTAACTTTGAATACTGACTTTTAAGTTTGATAATTGCTGTTCTGGATTTTGTTCTAGAGGAACATTTTTTTCTAGATGATGAATATTATTGTCGAAAGGTCGGGTTTTGTCTAGAGACGTTATAATTATATCAGTTTTTATTTCTATGGGCCCAGGTTTCGAAATTCCGTTTCCAATAGCCGGTTTTGGAGGTCGCCTTGTAACTGTAAAAAAGTTTGAAAAAAGTTTGAAAAAGGTTTGAAAGTTTGAAAAAAATTTTTTTTGATGATTACTTGCACGTTGCACGAATGCATGTATTCATACAATCATACAATTTAGTTTTATGTACATAAGATGTTCTTATTGGACTTATTATTTTCATTTTATTTTAAAACAATATAAAAAAATATAAATAGCATTGTCTCTTACTAAATATTTTTTTAGAAACAATGTTTGAAAAACAGAAATTTGTGAAAATCTCCCTTCAGTGATGCTCACAATATAAGTGTCAACAAGTTTATATAAGAAGTTTGATGTAGCTAACATAGCTTGACAACAAAGTCAGGCTTGATGGTTAAAATATTTGGACGGTTTCTCAATATAATCGAGTCCAATAACGTTAAATTTTTATGTTTTATTTAAATACTTGTCCATCTTAAGTGAAGAATAAAAATAATATTTTTTAAAATTATAAAATTATAAGTAGGGTTTACCTTTTTCCATAAGCATTTTAATGAGTCCTGAAAAAGGTGCATCTATAACCACCGTCACTAAAAACGCTAGCCCAAAGGTTAAGCAGAAAATGGCGATGGTATCATATATCTGAAATAAAAGATATTATGATCAGAATTTCATAGTTTCAAAAACTATAGACGCGTAGTCTGTTAAAATATTTTTTAGCTTCACACTCTGTCCCGCACATGGCAAGGTAGTTAGAGTGAATTGAACCTGGTGTTAAGAAACTCTTCCATTCCCCATTTTCCACCGAATTTGAGGAACTGCTTGTTAAGTGGAGGAACTTAACATCACGTTTTACCTTACATCCAGAGCGAAGAAATGAAAATATTAAATATTAAGTTTATAATGACGTGCTTTAGCCCCTACGCCAAGACAGGCCATAATGTGTTTTTAAAATATATAAATTAATAAAATGTTGCCTCAATAAAATATGTTCAGTATGTATATTCAGTTTATATTAAGACTTGCTCATTTAAAACCGCTAATGGACATCACTAGTCCTTCGGAGTTTGTGTTAAAAACTTCGATAGCCTCAATCAGTAGCACAAATCCAGAAACTCCGAAAACTTTCTATTAGAATTCTAAAACCGGTTTGAAGTACTTGAGAACAGCTTAGATATAGGCGATTTAGACAGTTCTACGGTATATACTGACAATATGTGCATGTGGAAGCTATAACGTTATTTGTATTCATGTATGTGTTGGATTGGTTGTAAAAGTTGAATCGGTGGTTAAGCAATAAGGGGGTCTTAAGCGTAGTCAAGGGGCAGTTTCAGTGAATATATAACAATATTTAGAAAATCTTCTTCAATTAGACTTCTCCCGATTTTTGCTACAATTTTCGCTTCAAGTTCAGAACGGATAGAATTAAATCTGGAATTGCTTAGATCTGCTGCCTGATCCTGACAGCCTATCTTTGCCTATTTAGGTTGTCTAACGGAACCACATTTTTTTCAATTGGAATAGCGTGTAGTTTTGATTTAGGCGAAATTCTCTTTTTATTTCTCCCTTACATTCAGATTATATGAATGTCAAAGGTAAATTAGGAGCAGCCTAATTTACATTTGACATAAGTAAAGTCGATAAATATTTCCCTGGGTGTTATAAATTATAATAGTTTCGGGGTAAAATTACTCCTACTACGTAGAAGTAGTAGTCAGTAGCTGTTTGTATTGATAGGAGCGGTTGGTAAATTATTCTTACGGTACTATAATCAGTACCTTTGTTCATTCTATAGAGATTCTCATGCTCTTTTATTTTTATGCCCCTGAGAGTGCCATTAAAAATGTTAAAGATACCGGCCTGTTAGCATAGCTGGAACATACTTAATTGGTCAGTGTGGTCAGGTCTGCATGTCAGTCGAATGAGACCATGCACTTCCTGCATATGTCATTATGGGTTACACAACTGCCATATATATTTTTCTAGTAACTTCCAGACTTACACAACATGTCACCCTCGCTGCGCACGTTAGTTGCTTGCAATTTTTTCCCATTATTATTTATTAATGCTTACATATTTCACAAGTTAGTACGTACAAGTACAAAGGGACAATTTAACCATTAGAAGTTAAGGAATTTAACCTACAATACTTAGTTTACCTGCATATATTAATAGTATATAATTAGCTATTTATTAGTCCCTATTTAAGTCCCTAAAAACTTATAAAAATAGTAATCTGTAAAGAGTTTAAGGAAAAATCTTTTAAATATTTTTCCCGATTCCATCACTAATAACTTCATTCATTCTTATTAATTGAAAAGTCTTCAAAAGTTCAATTCCTCAGATTATGAATAGGTACAAGAAGCAAATATATATATTTGATTGATTGAAGAAATTATATAAATATTAAAGTTTTTCTTCTTAGTGGGTATCTTCAATGCTGAAGATCGTGTCTAGACTAAACTGGTCACCAATAACATGGTGATCATTTGATGCACTATGCCTTTCCATGTTTTTCTGCCCTCGGCGATCTTTAATGCTTTGGTAATTGGCAAGCCTGTAAGTGTCTTTACTTGGTCTGACTAACGGGTAACTGAGTGGTTTTTTCCCGTCGACTTGGACAGTCTTACTTTTACAAGAGATATTACGGTCTTTCCATATCTTAGAGAGTTTAGTCATCACTGCTTTGGACATTTGGATTCTTCTACAGATTTCTCTATCACTGCCACCTTCGATGGTAAGTAGGGAGCCAAGGTATATGAACTGGTCAACAAATTCAAGATGTCTGAGTTCGTTGGAGCGAATTAGCGAGTCAAATCTATCTACAACCATCATCTTGGTCTTCGATATATATATGAGGCTGATACACTTTGTTTCTCCACTCTAGAAAGAGTTGAGCCAGCTCTTGCTCAGACGTTGCAAATACTGCAGTATCGTCTGCGTATCTCAGGTTGCTGATTTTTCTGCCACCTATAGATATTCCACCTTTCCAACCGTCTCGAAAAAAAAGGCTCGTCTCATTATATATCCCAGTAAATGTTGAAGAATACCGGAGATAAAATACATCCTTGTCTAACACCTTTTTTGGCTTAAAAATTCTTGATAGAACGTTATTCACCTTAACATTCGTTTTCCCATTCTGATAAAGATTTGCAATGAGAATAACGAGGTGTTCGGGTTTTGTCTTAGAATATTTCATAGACATTCCCATCTAACACAATCAAACGCCTTAGGATAGTCGACGAAGCACATCTTATACTTCGTCCCTTAACAATCTCTGCTTACTCTACTGGAATTTGCCATTGCAAAAAGGATTTAAGGCGTTCGTTAATTATGTACAGTAGAATTTTGCTTACATGGGATATTATCGCTACAGTCCAATGGTTTCCACAGAATTTGGTAGACCCTTTCTTGTGCAGCGGTGCCAAAATAGATTCTTCTCAGTTATTAATCCATTCGCCATTTCTCGATATATGATTGCAATGGTTTTGTAGTATGCATATACCGTTATCCCCAATGAGTTTCAAATTTTCGACAAAAACACAGTCACTTCCGGCCGATATAGTGGGTTTTAACTATTTTAAAGCAAGTTTTATTTCAGTTTTCAAGATGTTCGGTTCTTGAGGAATATCGGTTATGGTGCGTGGTAGGATTGGTAACGTTCCTGTGGCGTTAGCGTTTAACTGTTCGCAATAACATCTCCACCTATCTACGACCTTATCTATTTCAGTAAGGTAAGGTTTTTTGTTTCAAAACCCGCGTTGTAGATTTTATTTTCAAAAAAAATCTCGCATATGCTTCTGAGTATGATCTTTGATTTCGATACATGCATCGCGGAGAAAGTCTTGCATTTCGCCTCATCTCTCTCTATGAGCGAACAAAGCTGCCCTGGTATCTTAACACCAGGTTTGCTTTGCTTACGCTGCCATATGTGGCACTACGTGATGCTCAAATAAAAAATATATACTGGCTACTGAGGTCGTAGTGTAAGTATATAAATAATTGGTAATTGAATGAATCCACGCCACAATATTTAAAAACAAAAGGGAATAATACAGTGTTTTATAATTACCAGTGCTCCTTGGCTAAAGTAAGACGGGGCAAGATCCATGGCAGCGACAATGAAACAGATTGGATAATGATATAAATAAATAGCGAATGATATACGAGCCGGAAGCTTCCACACGTTTAAGGTTAAAAACCAATTTATTGGGCCTGAAAATATCGTTTAAATATTTAGTATTAAATACGAATTTACAAGTTATACATGGAACTAGATTTAAATTTATTGAAAATAATGAAAAAATGATTTACTTGGTATAAAAACTAGATAGAGTAGATGGCTAAAATGTAAAAACTTGATGATGTCCAAATAGTGTTTAAGCACTAGATGTTTCTCAAATATTTGTGAAATCATTAAGAAATCCCAATTAGAATAATTTGTTTATAAAACTAGAATTTTGACAAGACGGTTATGGGTTCGATTTCCTACTTTAATTTATTTCCTTCTCTTTATTAACTTAATAAATCACAGCATCGACTTTCGTCACGCAACTCGCAATTTCTTGGACGAAATATGAGAAACAGATTATTTTACCTCTAGATTGTCTCTGCCTAACAGGTCAAAGCATGAATTAAAAAATAAAATAAAAACTGGAATTAAAATTACCTCCATAACCTTTGGTACTTGCAAAAATGATCCAACTTAAACCAGTTACCCATATAGTCCTACTGAAGGAATTGAATAAACTGTCTCCCACTTGGTTGTCCCAATCGACTTGCAAAGTTGCATAAGAAGCATAGAAACAGAATGCAATCATAGTTAACGAGACAAACCATGATACTAATACAAATACCTGGAAACAAATATTATATTAATCAATTTAATTACATTTTTCAAATTGTTTTGTTGCTAAAAACTAAAAAAGGCTTGTGGTTCTTTAATTTTAATAAAACTGAACAAGAAGAAATATAACTAGGTAATAACTATATAATAGAATATATATAACTATATAATAGAATATATATGATAAACTAACCTAAAACCTGGTTTAGTGGTTGCTTATATATTTTCGATTTATTTTTGTGTTATTTAAGTTTAACGTAACACTATGTAAAATGTTACAAATATTTTGAGGATTATCGAACAACGCGTTTCGTAATATATTTCTTATTTAATTAAAATTTCATTTTTTTTATCATTATTTTTTTATATTATATCTATCTGTTAACCTTTTTGTAAGCACATTAAAACATTTAGGCGAAGACTTAAAAAAAGGCATTACATAATAGTTGATCCCTTTCCTAGACTAGTACGACAAAACTTGTGTGATAATTCCTTAATGTAGGTACTATTAAAAGTTTCAAAATAAAAACAAATTGTAGAAAATAAGTTCTCACTGGATTTAGTTTTAATTTCTTTCCTTTATACATATTTAAGATATAACCGGTGATCATTCCAACAAAGAATGGCGCAGCTCGGCAAAGTGTATTCGTGTAATAATTATTCATATAATATGTCTGTTCATCCAAGCGACTACAAAAGTAAAAAATATTTTAAAATACAAAAATATAAAAAGGATATTTCAAACAGTAATAAATATATCTTCACAAATCATTAACTTTTACCTACTTGTTTAGAGATTATATACAATTATATAAAATTGAAGAGAAGTATTTTTCACTGCATTTTTCTTTACAGGGTAGGCAGAAAAAAATTGGGAATCTAGTGTTAATCTCCATTTCGTTCCCCACTTTCCCTCGAAAATGAGGTATTGCGTGTTGTGTGGCGAAACTTGTCTTGTTGCCAGAGCGATGAAGTGAACAAATTAAAATGTTTCATTTAATAATTTTTAATCACTTCCTCGAGTGGGGATCGAACATAACCGTTTACTGTCAGATTGCGTTCCTAGCCTCATTATATATTCTCTTATATTATTATAGAACTATGTAGCCTAAAATAAGTATTATTGTTATACAACTATGTAGCCTAGTAATTATAAAAATTAAACTTACGGTATGAACATGTTACTAGCTGGCATAGCTTTTTTAAAGTTCCAAATAGTAGAAGCAATCAGTATACTTAATAAGGATATTATTAGAGACGCCCAAGCCTTGAATCTACTTGTACTTAGTACAAAAAATAGTACAAGTGGAGCTATCAGGTAAAGTTGGATGTCTATAGCTATATACCAAGAGTGTCCCAGGCACTACAAACAATGATGAGAAACATTTAAAATATTCATATCTATATAATAATAAAACAGTAAAAAAGTCGTGTCTGTACAATCCAGTTACAGAAAAAAAATTGTCTATCTTTTTGTCGGTGTGTAAGGGCACATCTTCTAAACTACTGGACCGATTTCAATGAAATTTCAAGGTTGCTAGTCAACGTTGATGGAAGTATTTATTTATGGCGGACCGCAACGCCGCACTTTTTTTTGTATCAAAGCGGAAAAATGAAAATATTAAATATTAAATTTCCTCTAGAGAGGATGGACCCTATTTCCTGTCACGTTTACAGTCGCATGCTTGTGCCACTACGCCACGGCAAGCCAACGTATATTTACGGCCTACATATGATTTATCGAATTCTGGGTGAAGTAGATATTATTATTATTATTTACGAATAGATTACTGTCATATATAACTCAAAGATATATTTCACATCAAAATTATAATAATATCAAATTGATTTTTGTATTTTTATATAAAACTTACCATGTCATTAGGATTAAGATAATTTTGTACATGTAATAGAGTAGTCCACCAGTTCGATCTGCATCTTTCTGCATTTCGTCCTACAAGTTCCCAATAAGGACCATCAGTAACTCTATGAAATAAAGAAGCTTCTAAAAGCACCAAAAACGCGAGTAGAGGAAACATTCGAAGCAGACGGTTCAGGTAAAAGATGTGCAGACGTTTAAGTAGGCCCACTAAAAATAATCAATACATTTCAATATTAAATTATTACAAATAAAATACAAGATGGTGTCGTAGCGTAAGACACACGAGCGACTATTCAAGGAAATTAAATGTTTAAATATTTCCAATTATTCGATTCGGTGACGAGGTAAAGAGAACGAGCGAAATTGAGTTGCGCCACTCAACAGGCAATGTGAATTGAAATCGGTTCATTTATTCAGGAGGTACAGTGCCACAAAAAGGCATATAAGTCAAAATTATAACCCTCTTTTTGCGTTGGAGGTTCAAAAATATGTCAATTTCACTCTAATTCTTCACTGAAAATTATTAAAAAAATGTTGCTATGAGTTTAAAAAAAAATACGTTAACGGCATAAACAGTAAAATCTTTGATTTCGCGACTTTTTACATAAAAATATGTATTAAACTAGAAATATTTCTTAATTTTGAATAAATACATAAAATATTTTTCTAAGAATTCTTAGTTAAGTTTTGTATTATTATAGTAGAATAGGTACTTAATTAAAAACTATTTAAGAATTCTTATAAAATAAATAAAAATAAAATCTTACTTGGAGACAATTTTCCCACGGTGGTGTATACAAGTAAAATACCGGACATTAATAAAAATGAATCTACAGTGAAAAGTCCAGTTGAAACCCACACAGAATTGCCAGATATAAGCCACTAAAATAATATAAATTTAATTTTTATTTTTTTAATGAAAAATGAAGTAAAATATAATTCAGCAGAAAAAATATATAAATGTCATATTACCAGTAAAGCATCTGAAAAATTAGCGATAAAATTTTGCATTGAAAATACATGTCCAACAACGACCCATATCATGGAAATCGATCTGATACCATCCATACATTCTAAAGCATCAGAATTGGATGAAAAAGTTAGCAATCGCTTAGTATTCGTATACACAGAAAAAGTTCGGTATAGTGTAATAGATTCTTTGGGATCTGTTAATAAAAAAAATAAATGTAATTTTCTGTAAACTATTTTAGAAAATTTATATAAATAATAAGTTATTTTATAAGTATCAAAAATAATACAGAAAATGTCCCTTTCATGTAACGTATGGAAAACAGGAAATATACAATGACAGAAGAACATGTGCAACGATAATTTATTTCTACGAGAAATTTCCACCAATTTAAATATTTATATTTTTTCTAACAAAAATATTATTATTAGAAATATGCTGTCAATATTTACATCAGGAAGTTTATTTTAATATTTTACTACAAAAAAAAAGGGCGAAACGGGACGGAGTGTCTTAACAGTAGCGGGACACAGCGTGAAGCTGAGTGGTAACAAAATAATAATTACAATAATATGCAAAACGCTTTAATAAAATGAAAGTAGTTAAAAAGATTTCTTAAAAAAGCGTACCTTTTTTCTGTATCACAATGTGGTTTACATCGTACAATGTGCTCAAGACGGTTATGAATCCCAATACCGAAATCACTCCTCTAAAACATTAAAAAAAACAATTGTAGTATATTAAATGAAAGAATTTTAATGGATTAATCGCGTAAATTGAGTTTTAAACTGTTATAGAAAGACTGTAAAGTGTTCGAAACGACGAGTTTCCAAAAAATGTTGAAAACTCAATCAACATACGCTATTAATCCGTTTAAAAATTTTTGGCTTAAAATGTGTAACAATCGCGAAAATCAAAGATACTTATGATAATTGTAATATTTTTTTCAACAAATTGAGCCGCTTTGTGTATTTCTTTTAAAAGATTTGTACTTTCTGCTCTTGAAAATTTGCAGTTTCTAGTGAAGTGTCTCATCAAGCAACAAAATTGATTCAAAATAAGAAGTAGGAAGATTTTTTTTATGTAACGAATACTACTGTTTGAACAGTCGAAAGTTATTACTTCAAATTTTATAATTGTTTAAGATATTATAATTTTTTTGTCCTACCTAAGTTGTATCATTATTCTTATGTAACTTACACAGCTACGTAGTCCGCTGCAACCCAAGGCTTGTCGTTTGGAAGTCGGCAAAATTGTTCATCATATAAAACGCCGAACATTGATACGTCGATAAACACTTTTTGCATCCATTTTTGTGTTGAACAAGGTTCCGGCATACAAAACCCAAGATTAAAATGCGACAACAGCAGCGGATCACCAGCGGTAATCCTAAAATT
>JAYDZJ010259954.1:0-12114 GCA_034509065.1 Eueides lybia
TCCCCTAATTTATGTTAAAATATTCCACATAAAACTGTCACCCTACTTATAAAGTCCGCTAACGAATCTAAACTTTACACGCAAAAGCGACCTTTGTTTGACTGTTCGACTTCTCTTAATCATAAAAATTCGGTTTACGTCTAAATATATAAAAAAGTTCATAGTGGTGGAGTAGCGTCTGGCTGTAAATGTGGCGGTTGTGGGTTCGATTCACATTTTGGGGAGTTATAATATTTAATATACTTTTATTTCTTTTCTCTGTTATATAGACCGTGGCGTCAATTCTATCACTTAACTCGTAACAGATACCTCTTTATATAGAGAAAGAAGGGAAAGTAACTTTTCGTACTATTTCGGTTTTCCCTGTTCATTCAGATACACGATATCTAACTTTAGAAAAAGCATGCTTCCGTTCCTCAATTTCCGCTAAATTTAAGGCAACGCATGTTGAGTGGCGGATCTCAACGCCGCGCTTTACCAGAGCGAAGAAATGAAAATATTAAATATTTAATTTTCTCGAGTGTGGATCGAATCCACATCCTATGATTACAGTCACGCGCTCTGATGACAAACCTTTTTATTACGTAAAAATAACTTTATTCCACAAATTTCGCTTTTCTAATACACAGTTTTGTATTGAGACGATACAAAAACACCTTTTTATTATATTTTTTTCATTATGAAATGTTTCGAAATTTAGACGTTAAAATGAAAAACTTGTTGAACGAGAGATACCACATTAAACTACATAAAAACAATATTGTTATCGAACACACTGCGATTTATTTTGCACTTTTTTAAACTAATTAATTAAACTGACTAATTTTTAAATATTTACGCACTAAATTTAAAAAAAAAGCAAATTGCATAATAATATATTTGTTATTTTCAAATAAATTTATTACGGTCATGAAGTTTTTAATAAATGGTAATTGGAAATTGCATTCCTATTTTTTTATATGGAGAATTTAGAAGAAAGCCATAACGGTTTCTCTGATTTACATTACAAGATTTTTCAAACGTTAAATAGTCAAAACATGGTGGGTATTTGTATGTTATTGAAAAAAAAAAAAAATTATTAAAATAAAATAAATGAATAACATCGTGAATATATGTACATACAAGAGTGCCATTGCTTGAATAATATGATTTTTCCTCTCAACATGTAAAATGGTCATCTGTCTTATGTTTTCTTAAGCATATTTAGAAGCTTTTTTTATTATTGTAGTTTCAATATTAATTGAGATCTGTCGTAACGCATGGTCATTGTAAACGCGACAGGTTTTGGGTTCGACCCCTACTCAAGGAAATAATATATTGAATATACTCATTTCATCCTTTTGTTAAAGGTGCAAAACGCGGTCTTGCACACGTATTGTCTCTAGAATGAGGACAAGGGGAACATAAACATCCTATTGGGAACAGATTATCTACTTCTACCTGCCAAATGTGGAGTTCAGGGTGCAGTTAAAATTAACAGTTATTATTATTCTAATCTATTTCTATACCAGTTAATACAATTCTATCTACTCCTATGTACACCACATATGGCAGGGTAACCTAGTGTTAGGCTTCCCGTTCACGTCTAATCGCAAAGTTTTCAAGACTTGCGAATTAAAAGTTGGATAACGGAGCGAATTATTATTAGATATATGTATGCATATCGAATCTGTGATCTCAGTCCTATATTTCAGATATAACAAGTCAACTACCAAAATTATCTCTAACACAGTGTCGTGTTATAATTACAATAATAATATTACCTTAATCATTTAACAAGAGCCTCAAGGCGGTGTACCACTATAGTTCCTTTAATTACGATGACAAACTAGTTTATAACATAATTAAAATTGATTACGCTTTAATTGTTATTCACACTATTATAAATACACTACTATGAGTCAACATATAAAAGCAACGGCTGTGGGTTCAAATGTTGTTGGGGGGATTTTTTTTCATCCCTCGCTGTTTTATTAGGACTAAGGGCGGCGTTAAGTTTCGTGATTCACCGCACAATGCCTCAAGAATTAAACTTTTTATTAAAAAATTGTCTCTGCCTGCTCTGTATTGTGCAGGATAGAGCGTGAAGCTAAAAAACATATAACCTAAATGAACTCACCTAGATTCGAATAAGTAACCACTTATCCTTTTATCATTGCCACTGTCTAATTCCAGCTATTTTATCTGAGTCTATAGAAGAGTTTTGTTCGTAATTGCAAATAATGGATATACCTATGACCACTTCAATATTAGGAAACGAATGAAATAAAAGTATACGACTTTGTAACTTTCGGTTGAAATATTTTCTTAAAACGATCATTCTGATTGATTTCTATTCGATGGAATGAATCACTTTTTTTTAACATCGTTGAGTTCCGATAAGCAAAAAAAGGAAGTAGGTTTTCTAGTTTTTTAACATAATTAAAGTGATATTCTATATTTAGGAAAGTTATAGACATTTAAAAAGACATAAATATTTTATTGCAGAGGGGTTAGGACCCTCGCCTCGTCTAAGTGTTCTGACTGTTTATACGGTTTTTAAAAAAAGTATACATTTACTAGGTTTTCATTGCGTAGCGATTGCGATATTTTGGGTAAAACGGGGGTAGCGCAAAAGGAAATATATAGCAGGTTCAAAAAAGGTGTAGGGAACACGTACATACCTACGTAAGTGGGTTACAGATCGGCACATTTTACTCCATAGCGGGCGTTGTTCTAATAATACTCGGTATTTGTCAAGTTACTTTACTTTTACCTTTACGATATACGAAAAAGGAAACCTATGGAGAAGGTAATAATGATTCTTTGAAAATTGCCCTAAATACATATTTTTTTGCTCAACTTGTATGCAGCATCTTGTATGCAAGGTAAGCAGGGAAAATCTGTTGTCATCCACTCCATTCGATTCCTATAAGGGCCCTTCAGTCTTTGACTTTCCTCCAAATTCGAATTGAATGGCAACATTCAACGCTTTCTGTCATGTACATAAGTAATGAAAATACATAAGTGACTATTATAAAAGAACAAATAACTAGTAAATGCTGCATCGCAATCGGCTGCATAATTACAGTTTTATAAGGTAATTTTTCAATCACTTAAAATATACCATTTTTGCTTATGAAGATTTAATTGCTAGAAGAATATGTCCTGACTGTATGTGTTATTTCACACTCAGCAAAGAAGAATACTAATACCTAGTCTTACTTGGACGGTTTTCAAGAGGCGTTGGTTCAAATCCTGCTTCTTGCAAATTTTATACTTTTTTAATAATTAGAAATAATATATATGCAGTTTTTTTTTAGTTTGTTCATGGTGATTTGAATTTTCCGTTTACACAGTTTACTATATACTAGTAGTATTAATACTATTATCGCGTAATTACAAGTATGCTTATAATAATAAGCATGAACATCAGCAAGAACGGTTATCAAAACAACTTTAAATCGTTTTACATCCTCGACAGCTACTTAAAATACCCTATATCTACTGACTGACGTATATGACGTATATGATGCAGACTTATGCTCTTGCGCCACGAACTTAACTTAACTTAACCCTAACGAAATTTGTCTTAACTTAACCTTGTGTAACACTAGGTTCCCAAGTTCAAGAAACTTTGTTGTCATCATTTTAAGAGAAACTTTGAAAGATGAATGAATTTGAAAGATGAAGATGATCATTTTACGGGAAACTTTGAATATGTATGTGTGTGTGTGTGCTTTTGTTATTAGTTAGTCGACATTCAATACGTGGGAACCTAAGCTTAAGACGGAGTGTCTTCTTGATAGAGTCACTCTCCGCTAAATTTGAGGCATTGCATGCTGAAAACTCAGCGCCGCCTATTTGAATTGAATGATTTTCCGAGGAAAAGAAACTATTAAATATATCGTGGTTATCGATATCACAACCTGTCATATTTATACGATATTTCTATACGTTTTAATACTGCACCATTACAGTCTCTACATGTTATATAGTACCTAAATACATGTAAACAATTTAAGTTACGTTTAGAATAAGCCCAAAATGGATCTTTTGTGCCATGTCTAGACAGACATATTTGCATGAAAATTTAAGGCCCTCAAGAGGTAGCTTGTTATTCTGTGGCTGATAGCGATATTCCAATTTAGTTATATATGTATGTCCAAGTTCAGTACAGTGCCGTCAAAAACTATGCATTGATTGACTTTGTATTTAGAAAGTAACAAGTTTAGTTTTACTTTCAATGATATTTAATTAAAGAATCGTTTCGAATATCTATGTATATATTATCTATTTTGATAATAAACATATTTTAGTGCTGTTATCCTGTCAACAGGGTAGGGATAGGGAACCATCACATTGACAACAAATTGTCATAACCATAGACGATGGTACAAAGTGTTATCACTAGGTTCCCAGGTTCCTTTTCCCTACCTGTTGTGTGCATAATACAGCGGGTGGTTAAAAAAATACTTGAATCTTAACGATTTGATATAAAACACAATGAAAATCATACTTCAAAAATAAAGATAGGACTAAAAAATAACAGCTCTAAGCCAAAAATTAAACGAATTCCCCAAAGGGAATGTACGTTGTACGTACACCGTGTACATAATTAATAAAATATGGGTACGTTGAATTGTTAGAACAATGCGCCGTACAAACCTGGAGCTCATTCACTTTTTGCTTCGGAAGAGACCCTTGTGTACATACATATGTTTGTATTTTGCATATTTCAGATTTTGCTACAGAAGCGCAATGGTATAATTTCTGAGTAGATATGCAGTGGTTTAGGAATCAATTCCAATTCGGGGAACGACTAATTTACATAAATTTAGTGTTGTAGCAAGACAAACTTAAAACTGCACCCGGAAATGTGATGGAGAATTGGATTAATTTTATTAGTTTTATTTTTAGGAATCGGTGTCTAAAGGAAAAAACGTAATTCTTATAGGATTACTTAATTGTGCGTCTGTACGTCTATAAAGATCATTTATCTCGAGATCACGTAGAGATATTAAGATCAAATTTATGTCAAATATTCAAGTCTCTAAGAGCGCAGTAAAAAAGAATCTTTTAAATCAATGCAATCAAATACAATAAGATACTTCGTTCGTTCCCCACTTTTTTGAGTGGCGTATTACAACACCATGAAATAGCGGCATTTACCTTGGAACAAGAGCAAAGAAATGAAAATTTCATTTGTCCACGTGGAGATCGAACGAGCAAACGAAGGACCAGCACTGAATGTCCGGTGAAGGTTGCCAGAATATAATAGTGAAAACTGCATTTAAATTTGGTAAGCTGTTTCTGAGATTAGCGCGTACAAACGTACAAACAATTAGACAACAATTTTAAAAATAACTCATTATCTTGATTATATTAAATTAATAAACTTTATTTAAAATATTTTCTTTTAGTATAATCTTCCACGTACAGACAGTGATCAGTTACAATATTAATTATAAGTATTCATATCGCATATTTTTCTCTCCCTTGACATTTTTTTTTCACTTATAGCTGTATTTATAACTGTTTATTAAAGCTAAAGCAATGTAGTGTGAAGACATTCCGTTTATCCGTTGACTATGTTGATAGTTATTTAAAAAATATAAACTCCTTGTTTGAACAATACGATGCCATTTTGTTTTTTTTTATTTTCACGCTATATCCCGCACATAGCAGGGTAGACAGAGGATACTTGGAAACCTAATGTTAAAACACCCTGTTCTTCTTCCATTCCCCACTTTCCACCGAATTTGAGGTATTGTGTACTGAATGGCGTAATAGGTTGAAAGTGGAACCTGATTTTAAGACCTTCCGTTCTTATTAAGTCACCTTGGTCCGTCACTTACCGCTGATTACTGGAGGCATAAAAATGTTAATTATTTCATTTTCCTTAGTAAAGATCAAACTCATAGCCTATCGCATTTACAGTCGCACCACTGTGTCGCGGAATTTTTGAATTTTACAATCCACGGCCACTCTGTCCATCGTAATAGGCAGAGTAAATCTAGTACCAAAACATTTAAGACGAGTGGCGGAGTTCAACGCTGTACTTTTCCTTACTTACCGAACTCAGTGATCATTTAGATCTAGTATTAATACCTAATTAGTATTACATTTTGGCTTAATAGTTTGTTTGTGTGTTAAGTAGGTTGTCTAATAGAAAAGTAACTAAATTTTAACATTATGCATTACCTGTACGTAGCAGCAAATTACTGCTAAACTAACCTATATTTAGCAGCAAACTACCGCTAAACATAAACAATATATAAAATATTATGTACGTAAAGATATATATTATGTACGTATATTCCTGCCTGAGAGCTTGTCGTGGCGTAGAAACATAAACGCTACTAATAAGCTATAAACACGATAGATTGTCGGTTCAATCTCTTCTGTAGAAAATAGTATTTGTAATATTTTCATTTCCTCGCTTAGGTAATGAGCAGAGCTCATTGAGTTTCTGCGCTTAATACGCAATGCCTACAGAATTCAGTGAAAATTCAGTCTTAATACAAGGTTTCCAGATTCCTTTACCTACTCTGGTATGTGCGGGATGCACAGATTAACACTTAGCAAAGACACTCCGGTCTGTTCTCCACTTTCTGCCGAATTTGATGCATTGCTAGTGCCCCTGTGCCGAGAAACGATTCCAATATTAACAAAATATAATATTTATATACAAAATATTCCGTACGAATTATGAATATTCTATAAAAAAAACGTACGTAGCAAAATAAATAAGGCAAACCACTTGAACTATTTTAACACTTGGGATGCTGCGATATATTATATTTTATATTATAGACAATTTATATCTGTTACTTTGTCTACATTCGAAAGAAAATTTATATAATATTTTTATTTATAAACCTATCGGAATCAAATAAACGCTAAATGTTTTTGTATTTTTTTTTAAATGCAATAGTGAAAACTGCATTTCAGTCGGTTAAGCTGAAACCTGAAATTAAGATGAAAACCGATACAAGCAGACTGAAATTAAAATAATTTTGTTTTACGATCCTATTATTTTAATAAATGTTATTAATCATCGAATTCCAGGCCTATCGTGTCGTAGGGGCTCAAGTGATCGACTGTAAGCATAACAGGTTATGGGTTCGATCCCAACCCGAGGACATTAAATATATAATACTCTCATTTCTTTACTTTAGTAAAAGATTCAGTCCAACCACTGCCTTAAATTTGGCGATTTAAAAAATTGTATCCGTAATATAAATTAAAAAGTATCAGTCTGAAACTTGTTTTCAAGATTTGATAATTTTATTATTATTTAATTTAATTTTTTTTTATATAAGAAACGTTACTAGAATAATTGGCTGATAGAGTTACGCATAGCCTTATCTGCCAGTTAAGCAATATATTTTTCGCATTGCAGATGTTCCGTCACCTATTTTACCTATTTTACGCGGTTGATTATTTATTGTTTACCAAATTAGTATTAATTTGGTGGTGAAACAGAAAAATATATAAGCAGCCTAAACTTCTTTCGTAAATGTTTACAACAATTAGGAGAGACTCATTTTTGAATAGGTATTTAATATATTGGTATGTATACATAGATAGAGTATATAAAAAAACAGTTTCTTATATTTACAATTTAGTTCTTTTTTTATTTCAAGCTTAAAGCGTAAAAGGGCAAAAATGCATGGGGCATAAATATTTTTTATTTTCTCATTCTTGCTCTGGTAAGAAGCAAAGCGTGGCATTGACTTCCATCATTTAACACGCGATATTTCCAATCGGCGGAAAGTGGCTAACGAAAATGAGTGTTTTAACACTAGGTTACCAAAGCGGAGAAATGAAAATTTGAAATATTTTATTTCTTCTAGTGGGGATCGAACCCACAACCTATCACGCTTACAGTTTACTCCCATGGGCCACTTCTTGTAAGTGCATTTAGTGACAGCTCTCACCTCAGATTAAAATGCTGGTTCCAATTACTCTGAAGTACGGTTAACAAAAACGATCGTTAAAATAAATTTGTAGTGCAATATAAAAAATGTTGTGATTTTTTATTTTATTTGTCACCTTGATTGAGTGGTTCAATTTTTAGATTTTAGGAAGCTGCTTTAAATTTTTAATATGCAGGTTAGTAAAATAGGAAAAAGATGTGATGTTAAGACACTAGATTTCCGCATTCTGGCTAATTTTTGAGATAAGAGTGGTGGAATTCACACTCACTTTATCTTGTTGCCCAAGTCTTGAGTGGGAAACAAACCTATAACCATCACCTTTACAATCAGACTATGTGCTGTTGGACCACGACGTTTTAAGGTTGTTTTAAGAAGTTGTATAATGTTTTTATAATTGTATATTTTGCATCACTTTGCGATTGTACTTAGAAAAGTTATTCATCTCAATAGGCGCTTACAGCTAGATGAAAGCCAATGGTTTAATGGTCAGAGATCAAATTGTACGTATTTTTATTAGCTCCACCCTGTTTCCTGCACATTGCAAGGTAGGCAAAGCGAAATTGGGAACCTAGTGTTAAGACTAGACACTCCATTCTGTCGCCCACTTTTCGCCGAATTTGAGACATTGTGTGTTGATTGTCTGAACTCATCGCGCTCGTTTTTTTACGTCTATAAGAAAAAATATTCGTAATTTTCATTCCCGCTACTTAAAAAGAAATATTAAGAATTATCATTTGGCAATAAGTATTTTTTTATATGAAAGGTTGTAGGTTCACTTACACAAAAGATTTTTTTACTAAATTAATTAGGTAAATTATCTAATATTATCTAGTGTCTTATGGATTAGAAGGATCTTGTCAAGCACTTATCAGTAAAGTAAGCCTTGCCTAAGGATTAAAAAGACCCTTGATGTGGTACAAAATGAAATAGCTTTAAGGTGAAAAAACGAAAGGTGCTAGAAGTAATCTCAATATTTAATATATTAACTCGGAAGTAGAAAATCGAGAAGTAAAAACAAAATGGTCGCGCGAACGAATTTTATGAATTAACTTGTGTTAGACATACATAAAACGATATTATTTCTTATTTTTTTAGTTATCAGGGTAGGAAGAGAGGACTTAGGAACCTAGTGTTAAGTCACCTTCGTTTCCCCGTTTTTTGTCGCTCAATACCTCTTCCAGAGCGAACAAAATAAAAATAATTTGAGTATTATAATTTATCAGAATTGGAATAGCATTCACAACCGTTATGCCTGACTAAAAATTTTAAAAAATATGTGCGAAAATATGTAAATTACGCCCATCTCCCATAACTTATTAAATTTTTGAGCAAATTTAATGAAAGTTAGACAGTTTCTTAAGTGTTAATACGAGTAGTATTGAAATTACAGTCTATTAAAATCATAGCACGCAATATCTTTACGTATAACGTTTAAGATATCTTAAAAATGGAAGGATTTTATATTTGGATTTAATACACTTATTTTTTTAATTAAAGAAAAGTAATATTAAAATTAAAACTGTTTCATAAGTCTAATTAAATGGAACTTGATAAGGTCTTCGTGGCCTTAGGGGGTGCTAGCGTGTATTACAAATGTTTATTTTCTCACTCTGGTAACAACGCAAAGCGCGGAGTTAAGTTTTTTCTCACTCAAGAATTCAGGGAAAAGTGGAGAACGATATTTTGATGGGGAACTGTATGAATAATTTTTTTACTACAGTATTTTAAAACATTTTCTATAATATTTAATTTTTGTTTTATTGATTCAGATCATTAATAAAAAGTTTATATTAATTAACTTTACAACTTAGACGAAAGAATAGCTAGGTTTTGAAATATAAATATTTTAAGCGAATTATGCTGCTCCATTACTTTTTTGTTTCTCATTGTATCTCGCATGTAGCAGTACAAGTAGAGGTAACTAGAAAACTTAATGTTAAGGCACTCCTTTGCCACTGAAACACTTTTTCATTCTCCACTTTTTTCCTTAACTTAAAATATGCTTCGATCGGTAAAAAAATATCTTTAAATATTTCATATAACTCAGTTAATGGAGGCAAGCCGAATTAGAGTGAAAGATTCTCGAGAAAACGTTTTAACTTTGTTAACTTTCTTGGACTTGGCTTGTTGCAGTGTGGTTTATATTATATATATGACCTAATGGACGAGGTCCTGTCCAAGCTTTAAAAAACTTTAGAAAAGCTTTTATAGAGCTTCACGGAGCTTTACATACCGTTTTGTAGTATAACTTCTTATGAAGAACCGACATTTTGCAGTTGGCGCACTTTTGACTTTACAATTGTTGTTTTGACACATTTGTTAACTTTGATAATAAAGCAAAGCTTGGCGTTACGTTTTGCCACTCAACACATAATGCCTCAAATTCGGCGGAAAGTAGGAAATGGAATTGTTTGTATGGGGTCTTAATATAAGGTTCTCAAGATCCCTCTGTCTAACCTGTCATGTGCGAAATGTTGTTTTTAGCTATAATTATAACTAGGACTTACATTTTAACAATTTTTTTCACATTAGATCCCACACATAGCAGAGTAGGCAGAGGGAACTTGGGAACCTAGTGTTACGACCGGCAGAACTCAAAGCCGCGTGTTGCATCGTTACCAGAGCGAAATATTAAATATGAGGATCGAACCCAAACCTGTCGTTTACATTAACATGCTTGCCAATGCGCCACGAAAGTTCTTCGTTTTTTTTCTCCATTTTTAAACTTGTACTATTATTAATTCGTCAAGATGTTGGATTTTGTACTACGTAACTCAACGCTGCGTTTAGTCTTTTTACCAGAGCGAGGTATTTAAAGTGACTGATATTCTAAATTAATAATCACAAGTCTTCACCCATCTATATTTATATTTCATATAAAGAAAAAATCCTAGGATTTGAACCTATATCCACTAGGTCCTTTAGCCTGTAAAAATTTATTTGCTATCAAACTTTTCCATAATTGTCTCGCCCCGATTTATATTTTATCCGATATATTCGTTACTGTTGAATTGTAAATGTTTTGAAAATGAATGAAAAGTGTATTTTAATACACTTTTGTTTTAGATTTTTGGATGGTGTTTTTAAAAATTTCCGACGGTTTATCTTTGAATAACATTGGCGTTTTCAATTTTAAATATGAATAATATAAATATGTTTACTTGTGTACGTTGAAAAATGGAAAAAAAGTCTTATAAATGTATTGTTTTCTGTTGAAATTCAGAAAGGTATCTTCACGTAAAGTAAATCGACTTGGCAGATGTAAGTGGATCGTAAGAAACATGGTACATCGGTTTAGTTTTATTATTACTGTTACTTTTTGGTTTCTCATAGTATCCCTCATATAGCTTGGGTAGGCATAGAAAACTCGGGAACCTAGTGTTAAGACACCCCGTTCCCATTGAAACACTTCCGTGTTCTACTCTTACCGTTGAATTTTGGAGGAATGGTGTGTTGAGTAGCGCAACTCAATATTGCGTTTTGTTTCGTTACCAGAGCGAGAAGATGAAAATATTAAATAAATAAATACTGTAAGTTATATTTTGAAAATAGCAACCTCGAGTTTCCTGCTGGCTCTTTTCAGCAGACTGGCGAGCCGGTGGTAGCTTCCCATAGGACACAACACACATTTCTAAGTAACTTGACATGATTAAAATGTGCTTGTAATACCTTAATTGAGTAGATAATATTTTGATGTTGATTATTTCAATCTCTCGGGAATCGAGCCCGCAACTTGTCGCGTTTACAGTCCCACGTTCGTGTCCTGTTATGGTTTCGATTTCAGCTCGCGAGAATAAAATAATTAATAATTTCATCTTCCTCGCTCTAGTAACGAGGAAAACGCGGCGTTGAGTTTCTCTACCCAACATGCAAGGACTTAAGAATCTGTATGTCTATGGTTGACTGTAAACGGTTATGAGTTTGATTTGCAGTCGAGAGAAAGGCTTATTTTTATTTCCTCGCTCTGGTAATAGGCAAATTAATCTATCTCTTTAGAAAATACTCAACGCCGCATATTAGCTAGTTAGTAGTTTTTGCTCCTTCACGCGGTACCCCGCATATGGGAGTGTAGGTACAAGGAACCTGGGTACCAAATATTAAAATAATCCGTTTTCATTAACCCATTATGACCTAGCGGTGCCGATTGGCACCCATTTTTACGTGTTTAAACTTTCGCGTGTTACGTTGTTAT
>JAYDZJ010260468.1:0-12080 GCA_034509065.1 Eueides lybia
GTTGCGTATAATTTTTGTATATAAACATTGTCTGCATTGAATTCGTAGATTTTACGTGATGCGCGCACAAACAAACACACAAACGAAAAACAGACAAAAAATTTAAAAAATGAAAATGGAAATGGATTCTGTTACTTATCTTTACACACGCTGGCTAATTTTTTTTTCAATTTCTTCAATGTACAAAAATTACTTTTATACAGATTTATTATATGTATAGATTAGAACTTGTTACCGTACACCGAAATGGACCTACTAAAACATTAATACAAAGATTTCTAAAATCAACCAAAAAATCTTTTATTTATATATGTATATTGTAGTATCTATTAATCTTTCTAATAGCTTTTAGTTTCACGCTGTATCCCGCACATGGCAGGGGAGGCAAAGTGAACTTGGGAACCTAGTGTTAGGACATTCCGTTCCACTTCTGTTCCCCACTTTCCGCCGAATTTGAGGCATTGCCTGTTGAGTGGTGGAACTCAACGCCGCGCTTTTGCCTTAAAACCTAATATTGATTTTAAATCATTACATATACAAATTTGTTCTTGTCTTCTACACTTTTGTAAGTCTACAGAATATAAGTAACAAAATTTAGAACGCGTGTTAAACAGCAATGTGGGTGCAGTTGGTATGAAATTGAAATTCATTATCTGCCCGCGACACCGCAACTGCGTCCCTTCATCCCATTTAACGTGTTCACGCTTCTGAGAGACTTGGAGCTATCAATTACATTCAATATATCGTTTTTAGTGATAAAAGTAAAATAGTAAAATAGCAAATAAAAGTAAAATAGTGTTTTTTATAATACTTTTTTTACGTATGGCAGAGAGAACTTTATGTAAAGATATTTAATCTCATCCACACTTTGTGCGAAGTTTTAGAGACATTGTGTGTCGAGTGATGGACTTTTAGTCCAATACTCGCTTACCAGATCAACGGGAATGGAAATCAAAATCAATAAAAATGTCAAAAATAGCAAAATATACTACATTTTTCAAAACTATAACTTTGAGGCTTTTAATATTTATATTTGTCGGTTTTGGTAACAAGGTAAAGTGCGCCAAAAAGTTATGACATTCAACTAAGGAATTGTGTCTTCGTATTCTGCGGAAAATAGCGAATCCATTACTAACTTTCCGCGTCCTACAGTGTCTGTCTTTAATGCTTATCCTGTCATGTATAGAATACAGTGCCTATCCTGCCATGTGTAGATAACAGTGCACTCTGGTAAACAATGGGCGCTGTGTACACAATTTGGAAAACGGCCTAAGATGAGTTAATAACAAAAAAATACCACCCGCTTATTAGTAAAAATGCCATAGACATTATGTTCTAACCTTCGACCGTTTTCCGAATTGTCAAAACAGAGTTCTTAGGGAAACAGAGTGCGGTAAAATTCGTGTGAGTTTGACGTCACATGTGACTTGACTAGTGCTTACAGTACTGGCGGGTCGGACCGTTAGCATCATGAGCATTGACTCTATTTTGATTTCACTGTTCTATTTTGATGTCAATATCGTCACTTTCATCGATTGCAAAAAGTGCTTGAAATACAAGCATTTTACCATCTTCATCGACTACACTACATACTTCACTCATGTTTATATCAAAAAATGGTTTATCCAGTTATTAATAACTTGTTTAATTTGTACGCACACTCAAAAGTAGTCCAAATATTAATTTAGCTAATAGATGTTAGGGCGCCCACTAAATCGGACTCTACGTCAGCAGTTGAAACGTCGTTTCTACTGTTTTGATAATTCGGTAAACGGCCTTACAATTATATTTGATAAGACAGTGACGTCTGACAGATTGTACACAAAATATTAGAGCAAACGTCAAAGAAGTTTTTGTTTTCAAAAAATCTCAAAAACGCTTAAATGTTATAATAGTATGAAATGTTATGAATACGAACATTACTAATTATATTTTAATAAATAATTAATAGAAACATAATATGGCAGCCATTCTCGGAGGTGGACTAGGCGGCCTGTCTACAGGTTATTATTTATTAAAAAACAATATAAATAAAAACAATAATTTAAAATTGTTTCTTTTGGAGGCAACCGATTATTGTGGTGGGTGGATAAAATCTATAAAAACAAAAGACTACATTTTTGAACAAGGCCCTAGAACTATTCGGCCTAAGGGTATAAATGGTCTAAATACGTTAAATATGATGCAAGATTTAGGTCTCAGTGAGCACATCGCTGCAATAAAACCTGACCACCCTGCTGCCAAAAATAGGATGATATATGTAAACAATACTCTGCACTTACTGCCGTCTAGCTTAAAAGGTGTTTTTCAGAAAAATCAACCGTTTTCCAAACCGCTCATATTCGCTGCCTTTAATGACTTAAAACAGCCTCAAAAAGAAATGAAAGATGATTCTATATATAATTTCGTTGAAAGAAGATTTGGTAGAGAAATTGCAGATTATGCTGTATCCCCAATGATATGTGGAATATGTGCTGGCGATGCAAAGGAGATATCTGTTAAATTTCTAATGAAAAACTTATTTGAATATGAACAACTCTATGGAGGTGTGCTTAAAGGTGTTATGAAATCATTATTTAAAACTAAGACTGATCAATCTGTGGAATTAAGTGAATTAGCTAAGAAAGCACAAGAAGAAAAATGGAGTGTTTACACTATAAAAGGTGGTCTTGAAACATTTCCTACAGTTATGAAACAATATTTAAAAGAACACAATGTTGATTTACACTTAAATACTAAAGTAAATGAAATAGAATTTGTTGACTCCAGTATGGTAAAACTGAAGAAAGAGAATGGTGAAAACATATCTGCTACACATGTTTATTCATCTATTCCATCTCATGTTTTAGCCAAATTAGTGACGAAACAACATCCAGAACTATCAAAGCTCTTAAATGATATACCATTTGTGACAGTGGGTATTGTCAATTTATATTTTGCTACACAAAAACCACTTATTACTCCAGCATTTGGATTTCTCGTGCCTCCCATTGAAAATTCCCCAATATTAGGAGTGGTTTTTGATTCATGTTGTATTCCCGATCAAAATGGCACAGTATTAACAGTAATGTTAGGTGGGAAATGGTTTGAAGAGAAATTTGGTAACAATGTAACCAAAGACAGACTATTAGATATAGCTATGAAAGAAATTAAATCTATTCTTAAGATAGACGAGGAGGTGTCTGCATCTAATGTGAATATATTACACAAATGTATCCCACAGTATGTCATAGGTCATTATGAACGAGTGGAAAAAATAAGGGAATATATACAAACTCATAATCTACCAATATCTGTAGTTGGTAGTAGTTACGACGGTGTTGGTATCAATGATGTTATTTATTCTGCTAAGACTCAAGTTCAGGAAGATCTTGTTAAATAATTGTTTTTATGTGAAGCTTTATTAGGTGTTATTAAATAATTTGTTACATTTGTAAATAAAAGGTTTAGTAATTAAAAACACTTTATTTATGTGTACAATAACTTTTCCATATGTATGGATAAACACTACCAACATTTCACTTTTAAAGCTTAAAGTTCTTAAAACTTTTCACTGCTCTATGGATACACAGTTTGTGAGCATATAAAAACTTTCTTGATATGAAAAAGAGTGTTTTCTCTTCTGTCTGTGATACTGTAACACCTGAAAGAATGAACCAATTTGAGTGCCAAAACCTTGTTTCATGAAAGTTGAGGTAGTGATTTCGTAGGCTGGAGATTTTTGTTTAATTTTAAGTTTTATAATATTTTTTGAATAACATTTTAGTTCTTAAACAATTACCTGCCTTGTGCGGGATACAGCGTAAACTGAGTAGAGTGGTACTGTAGTACAAGCGTGACTGTAAGCTTAACAGGTTGTGGGTTCAATTCCACTTGATGAAATGAAATATAAAATTTATCAAAGATTTTTTATGCTTTTATTTCATTGTAACAAGGCAAAGCGAGGCGTTGGGTCCCGCCACTCAAAACTTAATGCCTCAAATTCGACGGAAAGTGAAAAACGGAAGAGTGTCTTAACACTAGGTTCCCATGTTCCCTCTGCCAAAGGTACATAATAAACATAAAATGAAAGAAAACAAAAATAATAGTTTAATAAATATTTTATTCAGCAGTTGCTATAAAAGCTGTTATTACATTAACTTTTTTAACAAAACAAAATATATTATTTTAGTAGAAGTAATTATTACTTAAAAAATTGTCTTATCAAGCCTTACTTCATCAGTTTTTGTAAATTTATTATAATATATGTGTACTTATCTAAACTTATAACTATATAGAAATCTCTTTTACATATAAGCGAAAAAGCACAAACGTTTTACAGAGTGATATTGATTTAGGCATTTTGTAACATTTTCTTCTAAATTACAATTAAAAATAAATATTTAAAATCTGATTTAAAGATTTTAAATATTTCTTTGTAATTATAATTATATAATATTGTAGAAGCTTAATTTAATATTTTAGGTCTAACACAAAGGCAGAAGCGTGCAAATGTAAAAGCGATAGGTTGTGGATTTGATTCCCTCTCGAGGAAAAAAAATATTTAATAATGTCATTTTGCTCGTTCCGGTATAGAGTTTCGCCTCCCATCACGCAATTTCAAATTGGATGGAACGGAAGTATCTTAGTGGTAACCGAGTGCCTTAGCACTAACTTCCTAAATACTCTCTGCCTACCCTGCTACGTGCGGTAAGCAGCGAGTTAGGAGAAAAAATATAAAAATTTCAAACATTCATTATCATTTAATACATTTAGTATATTCTTAGGAGATCAAACGTAAATTCTCTCTTTCTTTCTTCTTCGGAAATCATACGTAAATTCTCTTTCTTTTTAAAATTATTAACATAAGTGAATATAAATATCTATAGTTAGCGGCCTATATAGTGTTTGTATAAAGAATTTGTTGAAATAAACACTTAATAATAATACTCATGTAGTATAAATATTAAATTATTACTTTGAATTTAAAAACAATGATGTTTTCGTTTATTAATATTATTTATTTAAATTATTTTTTGTTAATAAATTTTCGTTTATTAACAAAAAATAATTTAAATAAGTATAAATAAGTTTACAAATAGAATAAAATAATTATAATATTTTTAAAATGTGTTATTCCATACTGAATTTCTATAAAACGTTAAAAAAAATGCCAGCCAGCCATGGGGTACGTGCTTGTTTATGACTGCAAACATGGCAGGTTGTGGCTTCGATTTCCAGCTGAGGACACGAAATATTTAATAGACGAAATGTGAGGAACGAAAGTGTCTTAATAGGAACGGAGCGTCTTAATAAAACCCTGCTGTGAGCAGGATACAGCGTGAAACAATAGAAAATATCGCAACGTTTTTTTTTAATAAGTTCTATATAACATATTCATATATTTTCTTAAGTTCCTGTATCTCAGTAATAGCGTTCCACTGTGTTCTCTAATGAATATTTTAGATACGTGACTTTACCGACCACTACATTTAATAATTTATTTATTATCAAAAACATAAAACGTATTTTTTTTATTTATTTTGCATTAAAATACTATTTAAATCATTAACTTTGTCACTTTACTGATTCTTCTGCTTCAATACCAAACTATACTTATACGTCTTCACAAATAACCAAATATAAACAAATACATTAAAAATAACTCTATCCGTTCCAAATGTAGAAAAATAAGTTAAAAAAAAATTGTATAACAAAAATAAGCCAAACACTTGCATATTGCGAGTTTTGGTCCGTTTGTGTTAGACGGCAGCAGAGGTTAGCGCTGCAGCGCTTTTATCCACGACATATGCTTTTAATAACGAAAAAATACATACAACATACCAGCCGTTCGCAGCTACGTCTGCTTGAACTAAAATATTTTTTACCAACACAACATATTTATATATAAACCAATACAAATAAATGAAAAAAAAAACACAAAAATTTAAGCGGAAGTTGACCATGAATAGCCAAAAAACTTCATTTAATTCGGTTAACCCGTTACTCCCCCACCTCCCCCAGCCCCAGCAGCACAGTAGCGGAGAGCGTGTAGTCGCGGGACGCGGCGGAGGTCGCCACCGTGTTGCGGAAAGAATAATGCAGAGAGATTGCCACTAGAGCCTCTTCACCTACACGAGAATTTTCGTCCGTTTGCACTTTGAGCCGCAGGGCCAGTTTGTTGGATTTCCTCCAGAGGATTATGCTGGGGAGAATATGTGTTAGTTAATTTAGTTAAATAAATATCGGCGTTGAGTTACGCAAGTCAAGGTGCAATGTCACATAATGGGGGGAAAGTGGGGAAGGGAATGGAGTGTCTTAACACTACAACAATCTGCCTACATTGCCATATGAGTGATACTGCGTGAAGCTGAAAAAAAAAATATTTAAGTTTTTTTTTTCAGCTTTAAATTTTAGCTGTTGTTGCTTTAAATTGTACCTACTCTGTATATAGCTCAGTAAGCTGATACAATTTATAGTGTTAAAACACTCATTTCTTATCACAATGGAACAATAAATATAAATTACTATAATCTGCCTGACTAGAGATCGATCGTACTCAGCTTCACGTTGTATCCCATACAAGGCAAGGTAGACATAGGAAACTTATAAACCTAGTGTTAAGAAAAATGAAAAATCTAACGGAGTGTCGTTAGATTTTTCATTATTCTCCGTTAGGCCTCATACCTCGTCTTTTGCCTCGTTTGCCTCGTTACCAGAGCGAAGAAATAAGAATATTAAATATTTGAATTGAAAATATCAAAATTTTATTTCCTCGAGTGGGGATCGAACCCACAACCTGTCGCGTCAACAGTGACCCCCCGCAGTGCCCCTGCGCCACAATGAACTACAAATACAAAACAGACTAAAAGTACAAATTATATATTACAAATATATATTTAATAAAAATAATAATAAAAAAGCAATAATATTCCCAAGTTAAAAAAGAATCCATACTAACTCGCTACTATCCTGTTGCGGATCGTCATCGTACTCAGCCGCGTCATCGCGCTGCGCCAGAGTCAGCGTCAGATCGGGCGCTATTACTGTCGTGTTAGACGGCAGCAGAGGTTTGCGCTGCAGCGCTTTTGTCCATGACATGTCCTTTGAATAACGAATAAATATTTATATAAGATACTAGCGGCCTTTCGCGGCTTTGTCTGCTTGAATTACACAATAATTAATTTACTATTATAATAATTTTAATGAACAGCATACTTTATACTGATAGAATATTTTCAGTTATGAACAAATTAAAATAAAATAATCACTAAAACTTGAGGGAATGTTGCTATACAACAGTATAAACAGTAAACTACATTTAATTCGGTTAAACATTTTTGAAATAAGCTTATGCTAAAAAGACGGACAAAGAGTTTTTTTTTTTAAAAATCATTGTTTTAGATTTTATTAATATTTTGTTTATTGAAAAGTGCTTGTGACCTGAATATTTTGATACACATACATCAATAAAATACCCTAGTTTTTTTTGTCATATATCTTCTACGTGCAGAGATTAGATATTTTTACTAATTTTAAAGTTCTAAGTAAGAATCGATACTTATAATAAAAAACTTATTTAAAAAACCTAAAAAACGCGCATCTCGGAATCCGTCCAAACGTTTCAACCACTATGGCATATGTTCTCATCAAGGTACTAGTAAAAATTTTTATACGCTTGTTACAACTTATTTATGTTGTTAGCATCTCTGTAGGGACGATTTATATAAATTAGCGCTACACAAAGACAATTCTTAAGAATTATTGGCAAGAGTGACTGTTATTTTTTATTAAATTTTAAAGTGTTAATACACACTTAGGAAAGTAAAATACATATTTAGAAAAGCGATCAGTTACAAATTTATTATATGTATAGATTTCACTGAAAATTATTTTCACATAAAGTCTCGAAACCGCGCTTCTTGTAAGCTTTCTAAGCATTCTGATCAATAAGCCGCACGATCTTATTTAGATACACTGAAATTTTTGCTCTAAAAATATATTACTTAGTATGGAATAACAAATTCTTCTTCATTATCCCGCTTTATTTTATTAAACCTGTCAATTTGAGTGTATTTCTGTAGTAACGTAACTCTTGAATTAATAATTTTTAAATGTTTTTTTAAATCAAAAGCCTTGTTCCTCGCAGCGGTTCTTTGCTATGTTTTATAAAAATCAAATTGGCAACATTAAAGCTATACTAGGTTCCCAAGTTCCCTCTGCCTACATACACTACCATGTGCAGGATACAGCATGAAGCTGAAAAAAAAATTATAGCTTTGTCTAATAAACATTTTCTAAATCTCTGCAAATCTTTGGGATTTCGTTTGTTTATCCAAATTTTGTCAAGATGAGGTAGTGATATTTTACGTAGACAGAGGGAACTTGGGAAACTAGTGTTAAGACACTCAGATCCTATCGAAATACTTCCTTTCACCACATTTCGTAGAATTTGAAACAATGTGGCGAACGAAAAAAATATTTAATTTCCTCGAGTGGAAATCGAACCTACCACCCACGCGTTTAAACCGTCACGATAGACAATATATAATCCAGAAATATATGAAGAGAACAATAAGGAAACCAAAAATAGAAAGTGTATGTTCTAAAATAAATTAACCAACCTTCTCCAAATTAAGAGACTTCTCCAAAGATTTCTCGATGGTTTGACCCTCTTCTTCAGTTTGAGGTTGCTCCGGCAAGTCCTGAGGCTTTAACAGCCTCACTTGCATTTCATGCACTGTGGGATTTGTTAGTTTCAACAATAGGGCTGAAGTAACACCGGGCTTTATTGTCTCATATGATATTATTTTTACTTCTGGTACATGGTAGCTGGAAACAAAATTAATTTATGTGTCATCTCATAAAAAAAAACATGTTTACATAAACATGATTTTTTTATGAGACGACACGTCCAACATGTGATCACAAATGCACACTTAAAAGCACACATAGACACATGTAATCACACATGCACACATGCATACATAAGATCACACATGCACACATGAGATCACGCATCGACACATGTGATCCCACATGCACACATGAGATAACACATCGACACATGCGATAACACATTGACAAATGTGATCACACATCGACACATGTGATCACACATGAGATCAAACTTCAACACATGTGATCACACATGCACACATGACATAGCACATCGACACATGCGATAACACATTGACACATGTGATCACACATTGACACATGTGATCACACATCGACACATGTGATCACACATCGACACATGTGATCACACATGAGATCAAACTTCAACACATATGATCACTCATGCATACATAAGATCACACATTGACACATCAACACATGTGATCACACATCAATACATGTGATCACACATGCACATATGAGATGACACATCAAGACATGTGATCACACATACACACATGAGATTACCTTTATTATCCACACCTAAGATGACATGTGCAAAACTAGATAGAAAATGTTTAAATCTGCTACTCATGTGTGAACAAGTTTGTACACTCACTATGCAAGCAACTCAATCTTGAACTTGACAGATCCGGGGTTGTACTCCGGCTTGGTGAGGTTGTGGTCGCAGGCGCGGCACCGCTGGCTGCGTTTAACGCTGAGCGGACGAGCTACGGGGTGGAGGCGGGACACTGAACGAGGCTGACGGGAGGGTGATGCTAGTCGTTGCGCCATTGTTGTTACTGTGGAAGAATTAAACAAAAATTAAAAGTATATATTAAATAAGTTAATAATTAAGGTCTGGCACTGGTGTGTGACTGTAATCGCGATAGGTAGTTGGTTTGATCCCCACTCGAGGAAATGAAATATTTAGTATATTAAAATGGAATATTTAATATTTTCATATCTTTGCACTGGTAACAAGGCAAACCGCGGCATTAAGTTACGCGACTCAACAAGCAATGTTTCAAATTTGACGGAAAGTTCGGAACCAAATATATTATTTTAATACTAGGTTCCCAAATTCCCTCTGCTTACACTACCATGTGAAGCTGGAAAAAATAAAAAAGTTATTTATTGCTTTGTCTACTAAACATTTTTTAAAACTCTGCATATCTTTGGGTTTTCATTTGTTTATCCAAATTATTGACAAATAATATATCGTATATATAATAATTTTATCATTAAAATATCAAACTATGTATAAAATATAAGAAAAACTAAACTAAAAATGAATTGCAGTAACTTAATATGTACAACAACTTTTATTACAAGTAAATTAAACATTCAATACAACTTACTCTGTTTCATATTGACTTCTTGCAAATGGTAATCATCAGGTAGTTCCTCGACCTCCTCACTGGCCTGGCTTGGCACAAAATTGGCAATAGCTGATGAAGAACTCTCACTAGACGGTAGCCCAGCTATATTACGTGCCATGGCACCGGTTAAACCTGTTTTATCCTGGAAAATTAAGAAATATTTTTACTACTTTTAAAGAGTTATTCCACACTTAGAAAAGAAAAATACTAAATTTAAAAGCCATTTGTTCTCACCTTAGTGGTCACAGCGCTTGAACGGTTTTCAAGAGGTGCGGGTTCAAATGCTGCTTCGTTCAAATTTTTATATGTTTTTAAATTTAGTAAATTAAGAAATGATTAAAATATTAATAAACTAAATGGTTGCTCCAGGCTATTTCAAATGTATAATTGTCACTTACAATAATATAATGTAGAGTTTTGATAAAAAAAGATATGTCCTGCTGAGTGGTAAATTGTTTTTGATGTTCAAAAAACGAAGCTAGTAACTTCTTATTTTGAATAAAATATTTAAATTTGAATTCGATGCAAGTAGTCTATATTTCCATAAAGGCCAAGGAGCCATGAAAAATATAAATAGGTAACATTTGAGACTTTGCATGAGGTAGAATTTTATACTGTGATTTGTCTCACAGAAAAGATATATATAGAATAATAATAATAATAATATGTATAATAAAATGTATTATAATTTACTATACATACATTATTTGACACATATAATTAAAAATGTAAAAATTTAAGCATAGCAGGATTTGTACCTGCACCTCTTAAAAATTGTCCAGGCGCTGTGACCACCAAGCCATACATTCTTGTCTATGTTGAAATTCTTATATGCTTGTTACAACTTATGTATGGTTTAGTTAAGCAGAGTGCTTGGGTGTAAGAGGTGCACCTCTTGGAAACTGGTTCAAATACTGTTACATTCAAATATTTATATGTTTTCAAAATAATAATATAATAATATAAAGAAATTATTGTTTATGACCTTACAGATTTAAGAAATTAATAAGAAATGCACAATCATAACTTACAGTAAGTGTAATGTATTTTCCCCTAATTGCAAACTTTTTCCTTTCTCTGTCCAGCTTTTCTTGTTTCTCTTGCTGAGCTATTGCTTTGTAGTATTCCAATAGCTGATTAAATCGAGTGGTGAATGGATTAGTTCTTTCAGGCCAACCTCCAGAGGCTGTTAGATTTAAAAAGAATGAGTAGTTAATTATTAGAGACAACATGTCGCAGAGGCACAAGCGTGTGACTGCAACCAACAGGTTGTGGGTTCGATCTTTACTTGAGGAAATGAAATATTTAATATGTTCAATTTAAATATTTCATGTTTCATTTCTTTACTCTGGTAACATGCAATGCCTCAAATTCGTCGGAAAATAGGGAACAGAGTTACTAGGTTCCCAAGTTCCCTATGCCTACCATGCTATGTGCAGGATACAGTGTGAAGCTGAGTGAGTGAGGGAGTAGTTAATTATTAATTGTGTTATTTATTATTTTTCTACGTAATATTATATTGAATTGATTCATTACTTAATATAATTTTATAGAAAATATTTTTTTTTATTATTTTCAAAACAAGATTACTATATCATACATTTTGTTTATAAACAATTTAATATTTTATTGTCAAAATGCATAATTTTCCACTTTTTGTAGTAATATAAAACAATATGTGCCAGAAGTCAATGCTACACTATTGTCTAACAAAAACAATTCACTCCCTCCAGACACAGTCCTACTTACCAACAGGCTGATCAGGAATGCCTACATCCCTAGATGTCCAGCGGCAGTTAAAACATGATAAATAGTACA
>JAYDZJ010261296.1:0-12044 GCA_034509065.1 Eueides lybia
TAATTATTTCAATTTTCATAGGATTCTTTTATTATATTGTATTTAATTTTATATTATAACGAACAAAAAATTAAGATTAGAGAAACGAGTTCAAGATCAAGTAGTTACTGACAAGCTATGTAAAATGTCGGTGTTAGGATTTTTTGAATAATTTATAAAATTATTATTATAATATTATATTGCTGGGCTGAGAAAAATATGAGAACAATTTTATAAAAAAATTAAAAACTTTGTATTTTAATATCGTGATCAAACAGATTATTATTAAACAATTAAATGAAACATATATAATATATCACTATATAACTTATCATAAAATGTCCGACGTATTAAATAATGCACGTGAACTCGTTTAATTATATTATACATTTCGGAGAAGACATTCATGAGTATAAATCGGCTTCACTTCGTGACTTTTTGACGTTTGAGTCTACATTTTTTTCGTACAGGCTTTATGTATTAAATTTAGAAATGCTTGATCAGGACTTATATTATTAGGTTAATATATATTTAGGTTAGTAGTAAGCCGAGTCAATACAAAACTTGGTGTCCATATAACATTTACTCTTTTTATATTTATATGGGCATTGCATGAGCAAAGCATTACTCAACATTGCCACGTGGACGTTTATTTTCAAAATCAATGATTCTCATTACATTAACATGGATCCATATTTTTTATTACGTAAATAAATTGGTCGAACATCTTTTAAAGAGTGAACCTTTCGCCCATTTCGCGTTTATGTTTTTGATGGGATAATATTTGTACTGTTAAACATTAGTATTTTTTTGGCTTTATGCTATTTTCTAATTAAATTTCTCATCAAGATCAACTATAGAAGCTTCTATTAAGACAATATTTCTTTATTTCTCAAAGTGAAGGTGGACCACTGCGGTTCTGGATTTTCAGAAATGAAAATCTTCGAAATTTTATATAGCCCAGGTCCTGCCTTAACCTTGCAGCTACACAAGAAAAAGTTTTATTTAAATCAGTATCTCAGAAGATGTTCAAACGAAATCATTAATTCATATTCTGTATAGTATGTTTATGATATATAGATATATGTGGATGAGGATCGAGGATCTCATTCCCATGCCCAGAATAATATCTATTATTCTATTTTTTGCTTTATGACCATTCAGACTTTAAAGGCTTAGCGCTTTACACTAACAAATCTGTATAGTAAATCAGTTACAACAACTTAGAATTTTCGTTACAGAAAATAATGAGGCCTGTCGTGGCGCAGCGTCACAATCGTTGCCTGTAACCGACAGGTTCTGGGTTCGATCCCCAGTCGAGGAAATGAAATATTTAATATTTTCAATTTTAATATTTAATGTTTTCATTTCTTCTCTCTGGTAATTAGGCAAAGCCCCGCGTTGAGTACCGCCACTCAACACGCAATGCCTCAAAATCGACGGAAAGTGGGGAACTGAAGTGGAACGAAGTGTCTTGACACTAGGTTCTCTCTGCCTACCCTGCCTTGTGCGGGATACAGCGTGGACATCTTATGTTAAAATACATGATGAGATGCATGTCGTAATCTGGTTGGGTAGAGTATAAAAAATACACATTTTAACTTTTGATTTATTCATTATAAGGGCGCCGGGCCCATCACGTTGCAGAGTAACGAGCTTAGACCAATGCCTTAGATTAGCGACCTCCAATCTCTACATCGATATCAATAATTTTATTTGTGCCGTTTGTAATACGTTTAAAAATGAATTCACAATTCTAGATAGGCCAAAATCTTTAAGCAAAATATAAAGAGAGTTTGGTTATTATACTTTTACAGCTACAAAACTATTTACAATCCTCGATTAACGCTCTACCATTGTATAGTAGACCGAAGTCTAGAACACGTTAACGTAAACGTAGCACCAACAAACACTAGGCCATAATAGTAAGCAAATATTTTCATGCAAACAACATTTTCAGGTTACTAGATATTAAATTATTATATAACAAAATATGTGTAAATACAGAACAATGTTAATATATTTGTATATAACAAGCCCGATAATTGTATGATGCTATTTGCTGACAATGCGCGGTGTTTCCTGTGTTTAGTTGCTGTAGGCACCTGCATAAGTAATCACGGTATGAGAACTTACGGTCTTCTCGTAAAATTATGCGACTGTACTAATGATACAATAGCACCTACCCTTTGTGTCGGCTGGTTTTACTAAATAGGTGACACGAAGAAAACAAAACAGTAGATTTGTCTTTTATGTGTGTCATACAATGATTTCTTTACTTTAATAAATGTTTAAAATTAACATTTTTATAACGTTATCTACAAAAAAAAAACACTTAACGAATTCTAGTGATACAAACTAAAAGTGTTTAAGATCTTATTTTCGGCTTTACCTGTGGATTTTTGTACCGAAGGTAAATAGAGATAACTAAGAGCTGTGTGCTATAAATGTTAAGTGACTAGTATGTCAGGTTTGTAATAATTCAAAATAATTGAGCATTCCGAAAGTAATGAACTAATTTCGAATTAATATTTAAATGATTTTTACTATTTACTCATTTATATATAAGTGTTTTTGTCATATACTATTTCCATTTGTAGTGTTAAAGGTATGTTAAAATCTAGGCTTATTTATAAGGTAAACTGGTTTAAAGGTAATATAAGGGAAGTCGTTTCTTTGTTGCATTCTTCTCTATCACCTCTTAGTTAACATACACATTACGTGCAATTATATTTTTGCAAGTATTTAATTCAACTATTGAGATTACTTGAATATTGCAGGAAAAATAAAAATTAGAATCAAGGTAGGGAAAAGGCAACAAAGCCCAAGCAATAATATTAAAATTTAATATTACCGCCGCCAAAATGCTTAATTTTGTTTCGTGAATAATAAAAACCGGTCAAGTTCGAGTAAAACTCGCTGACCGAGGGTTCCGCATCAATTCCCGACTTTTAGGCTGGTAGGCAATTAATGAACATTGACACACTTAGCGTGCGGGCTCTTATTTTTGTGAACTAAACAATAATTATAAGTTTTGTTATGTGTATTAAATGAAGTATCTACAAATTTTAACTCTTCGCATTTTAATCGTATACCTAACGGAAAACGTTATTCTGTTTATCCTTTACAGATACGAAACACTAAAAATTATCTAAATCAGTTGTAAGCATAATAATAAAAATATAAGTTTCTTAAAGTTCCGTGTCTAAACGGAGAAATATTGGCCTGTCTGTGAATTTTTAGATAAATGAATTTTAGATACATCTCAAGGCCATTTATCTGAACATTGATGATGTAATTAATATAAAATTTACCGATGTATGATCCTTAATAGCACAGAAAAGAATCAAGCTTCTACGGGTAAATAAACGCAACTAAAAGGTCCGAGTATTTATGAAAGTGGGCACATACAATACAAATAAAAAAAAGAAAAGTGTAAATGTATAAAAATTTCTTAGAAAATCAATATTACAAACTTATATTTGTACTCTATTTCATTGAAAAATATTATGAGACATTTGTGTCTATTTATTATTGTATCTTTTCGTCTGTTTTTTACATTGTTAACTGCGTGCTCCTAAACCACTGGATTGAATAAGTATAAATTCAGTACTCATGTTGTAGTGATCCGAAATATATTTCGTAAATAACAAAAAAATAGTTTACTTTTTGTTTTTTAATAGCTTTAAGACTATTTAAAATTCTAAGTTATTGCAAAAACATTAACAATATCTTCATTTATTAGACTTAAAATTAGAGAATAAGTTTAAAATAAGTTTTTCACTTAGAAATACTAAAGGTTCATGACATTATACTATATAAAGGAAAAATAATTAATATGATCAAATACTAGTCGCACGATTTAAAAAAAGAAAATAATGTTCTCCGTATAAAATTAGAATATATTTTATAAGATTTATTAAGCCGAACCAGGCTATATTACACGCAACTGCCTCACAATACATTACATATTATATCTTATATCGGAATATAGATCCACAAGGAATATTTCTAATTTATGCGACGAGAACTTGTTTTGTTGTCATTATTTTTATCATTATCATAAACAAGTTTTATCTAATGATTACCAGCTTACGATGATAGTTTTGCTGGTAGGAATTTACAATATCTTGAGAAATAATTGTTAGACACTACTTCATTCTATACGTAAACATTGTACAATTATTTTTAATTATTCAATAACTCTTCTCTCAACTTATAGAAATACTTTGCTCATTTTAATACATAAGGCTGGATTTAGATTGAAATACTAAATTTCAATGAAAATGTCATGTACGTATATACTTATGTATCTAACTTATACAATATACAGTAAAGTCATGCCACGTCGTATGTCATACTCAGAGGTATATTCATATGTGGCGTCGTAGAAATAATTTGTAAACAAACTAAGCATTATTTGCTTCGGTTAAGTGCTTATTCGATGACGACAGTATTCTAATGATTTCTTTATACAATATATATTTTTACATAGATACTTCACATTTCGAGAGCTTATTTCTAAGATGTATGAAAATGATGTAAATGTAAACTGACACAAAGATTAATACAAGATTGGTTCTTTGTTTTCGTTAACGCAATAGGCAAAAAGTGTAAGACCATTATTGTAATTGATATATTTACAAATTTTCTTCTTAAAAAATGCGAGTATTAAATAATTACAAATAACCATGGAAGTAGATAAACATTGGTCGACTAGACGTAGCTTCACGTGGTCAGAGGGATTAGATTTTTTTAAATTGAGTGAACGTATAGTTAAGCGAAATATATTCACCTATATTAATTTACTATGTAACACAACACTAAAGTGATAACATGAAGACTTTTTAGAGCTGAGTTACTCTTTTTACAGCATAAAAAAATGCTATCTTTGATGATAGTTTTTTAAATTATTAAAAAAATTTAGTTAAAGATTCTGTGACGGGCACTAGACTATTATGGGGCCGTCATGGACCACCCAGCTCAGCTTCCGTCTGTGAGGATAATAAAATACCGTGCAATATTTAAAAAATATGACATTTCAAGAGTATTTTCTCGTTTAAAAAAGACATGAACAATTATGTTTCAGTGATCTACATTCTACAGTTCTACGAGTACATCAGTTTAATAAGAGTATTTATGACGGGTTGAGTTCAGGATCATAGAATGTATTTTTTTACATTTAAAAATTGATTCGTATGGACTAAAGGGTAGATAACATTTTTACATAAGTATCTACAACAAACTAACTAACTATATACAACTGAGGATGTATTTAGTAAATTAAGTAAGTACCAATTACTAAAGACTCAACTCACTTCTTACTCATTTTAAAAATGATAACAAATTATTTGTTCATATATCTACATATAATACCCTACAAATATAAAGTAATTTATTAGTTATATCTGACGGAGACCCAGGTTGCCCGACCTAGCTACACACACCTACAAAATAGAACATGATTTTATAATTCATGCCGAGTCTGCGCTTGCCTGTACACAGTGATAATGCAGAAACGGATCTACTCACGGAGTACAAGAAATCTTATATTGACAATGTAATCTCAAAGATCCGCAGAGGTTTTGAAACTAGGCTATTTAATTTTATTTTATGCCCATGATGCCAGTTGGCGCGGGTCACGTACCATTGAACACGCGGGGAGGGCTGTATTAGACTTTGTTCTGCGGAATATATTGTACAAAATGGTTGAGTGGCTCCCAGAAGTGGACAACCACAACGTTTCCTTATTAGACCTTTTAATGACATCTGTGATTTGTCGTTGATGCTTCTTTGGGGTTTTTGGCACTGAGTATTGTGCCTATTAACCACGGCAATCGTAGAACATCAGCAACCCATTGCGTCGTCTGGCACTTTCATGACCCGATCGTTAAAATCCAATAAATATTGACTAAAGTAGGTAGCTTACCAATTTTTGTTTTCTATTGAAACATCTCTCGGGAGTGTTTTTTTATGAAGTGAAACGAACCTGGTTCACTTCAATCTCCAGAAGACACAAGTCTCCAGAAGACACAAGTTAACCACAAATAACCCAATTTGTGTCGAGTCCAGCATTGGTATGGGCTTTAAAGAAACAGTGTCAGCAAAGTATGAAAGTTAAGATTAATTAAGTTGAGTTAAGATCACCGCAAATATGGGGCCCAGTAATTCTCAGTTTATCTTCTGGAGGTTGAATTGGGCCAGGTTCCTTTCACTCTTTAAGAAAATACTCCGTAGAGATACCTTAATAGAAGACAAAAGTTGATTATGGCACTGGTTGATGGTTTCTTGAAAATGATTTGCCCAGACGAATTATACAACGTTCACTATGCTATTGTCTACATAGCTAACTATTGTTTGACACGCATTATATGCAGAAAATACGGAGTAGGGGACAGCACGTGTGTGATGCCAGCTTTCATGTGCACATTGCATCCCCACTTTCAACACTTTTCACATTAATTACTATCGGGAGAAGTATTCGAGAGGCGTGGGTAAAATATTCGGGTCCGTATCTTAAAGCAAAAAACAAAACCTAAAATTAATTTAATATCAGTCGATGTGTCTGTAGTCTGTCAAGACTACTTGTTTCAAGGTCGGATGACACCTTTATGCGATCTTCAAGCTGAAATTAATATTTCATCTAAAGCAAAAAATGTGAAATGCAAGCCAAGTTACAAGTTCTGTAATGCATCGTTCTCGACATTACCCACAACAGAATCGTATACCTTTATAGTATATGGGTGCCGAGTTTTGTGTTCACGCGGGATTAAATCCATGCATACGCTAACAAAATTAAGTTTGTCTACTTTTATAAATTATATTTAACTTTGATTACAGTCCTGATTGATAAAGATCTCTCGGTGGGTGATTGTAGGCACTTGGTCAGTTTTACATTGTTTTATAATCAACAGCACGTGGAAAAAAATAATTTATTAAAGTCATACATAAGAATAAAATATATTCAGATTTCATTATTCAAATTTTTTTATATTTGTATTCAAAACAATATATTTTCACACGTATCATTCATAAATCCGGTTGGTTTATACCCGCCGCTATGCCGTGTTATTAAAATTTAATAAAGTCTCATTATCTTATATCTTAAATATTACATGCATAATAGGTATGCCTAAATAAATGGTATAATAAACGGGAATATGAAACAATTCTTAGTTCTTTTGCACATTTTTTATTCACAAGAGTGCAACTGCAATGCCGACGTCGAAAATATAGTGAATGTGATATGCCTTTCCAATTACCAGCTTTTTCACTCAGCACTTGGTTTCTGCTACGGGTAGTACGGGTAGGTAACACATGAACGCATATAAATAATAATTACAGGATCCTATGGTGGACCGGTTGGTTCTGTATAAGGTCCAGTACTGCTCTTATCTTTGGACTGGTGTTCCTTAGTATTAACGTGAACTATTTGATCCTTTACAACGTAGAACCTTTCAAATCGTTGGGGAGCCATCTTTTCGCTATCCAGACTGGACAGTATTTATCAAAGAGAGTTTTTACACGCCCCATTACGTCACTTATACAGCGCTTTAACTATATAGAAACGTGGAATTTCACCACTGTGCGGTTCTGTAGAAACTTGAGTCCACGCGCCAACCTATTGTAAAATGACCTACCTACAGCAGAGTCTCCGCGTCAAATGTACCTTCAAAGAGCCTACAAACCATAAAAGCTTGCAATCCGCTACAGGTGCTCCTCTGGTGTATAACAAGTGAACGTGGGCAGTGTTGATCACTTACTATCTGGTGAAACAAATGTTGGTTTGCCTTGTCTTTTCTACTTTTTATAGAGAAAAATAAAAGCACGTTCTTTAAAAAAACTCAAGAATTTGGCGGAAAGTATAGAACAAAGATATCTTCCTGGATGCAGTGCTTTAACACTAATTTCTCAAGTTCCCTCTTCATACCCTGTTTTTAGCAGGATACAGTGAGACGTTAATATATTTTTTGTGAACCTATTTTAAGAGTTCTTATTTTATTTAAAAAACATACTTACTCATTGACCTCACAACTACCAAGTCAAATGTTGACATCCTAGGTTAAATTAGTAAATAAATAAATATTTTTTAAATGTTATAGGAACAATGTCGTATAAGCATAGTGTAATTCTTTGATGGCACATCTCTATTTGTGTAAGCGAATGATGGAAGGTACAATTTTGCAAGTATTACCAGTTGTATTGAGTATTTATACTTGCCCATATTAACTTGAACATTACGTAAAGATTTATTACTAATTAATTAAAAAAGGGAGCAAGTACTTGGATCAATAGGTATAAAACTAATATGAATAACAATAAGTTTTAACCGAATTGAAAAAAAAATCAAAGGTTTAGGTTTAGGTTTAGGTATAAAAATCAGCAAAACCAAAAAGTAAAACTAAAGTATCGTCTTTATATTATATTATTATTATAATTCAGATATTTTTAAGTCGTAATTACAAATTAGTTTTTGTAATTCTTATAAAATTTTAAGTACTAGGTACTTTTATAATACATACGAGTATCAACAAGTATTTATGCTTAAAGAATATTCAACGGTGGGTTTCATAAAATTTAACAATATTATTAAAGAAATCACAGTAAGCAATCTTCGACTTGGCTTTGCTTAGAGATTTAATTGTTTTTTTTGAAAGTGAAACAAAAACCATCTCGAGATTTTGCTGCATTTTTAACCTATGTGTTTGCTGGGGTTACATTATTCTTTACTTTAGTTAAAGTGGGAAACTCACAGTCGTCACGTTAACATTGTTACTTGTGCATTTGCTTCACGACGTTAGCGGGCTGGCAAGGGATATCCTTATATTATTTTTATTTATTGTTTTCAGTTACAGAAAAAAGTATTAAGAAACAAAATTTAGAAATAAAAAGTTTTTTATTTTCAATGAAAAATCATTTTCTCAATTTATCCCTCAAAGTTCTACAAAATTTAAAGGGACTACATCAAATTACATAGCTTTTATAGGATCTAACAGCTATTAGATACTATAGCAGCTTATTGCTACAGTCCCACTTTGTAAGTTTCGAAACTTTTTTACATTTTACCTTTTTTTTTCAATAGGACGTCTGTAAAAAAGCAAGCAAATAGAGTAATTTGAGCAAATAAATTTAGTATTGATACTAAGTTGCCTGCCCGTGTGTAATTGGAAAGAATAATGGTATACGTCAATAACCAAAAAAAAACTTTAATTATAACCAAAAAAAAACCTTTAATTCATTTAATACTGAAGAATTTATCAAGGACCTGTGAATTCTTTTGTTATGTTTATTAATATATTAATATCAAGTTTAAAATATAACCGAAAACAATTTGTTTCTCACATTTTTCTTACTTTATTTATACAAAATTAAATTTTAAATATATTAAAAGTAATGATTAATTTATAATGGTAATTACAATTTAAACATTTTCTACAAGTAAAAATTGTTACGGCAAGTAGGTACTATATTCCCATCCATTAGAAAAAACCAGCTGGCGGCTTCGACAGTTATCACTAAATCCTCTGGGGCACTCGTTGAAATTTGCAGGTACTTATTACACTTGTTTAAATATATTATGTTAGTTTGGTGATTCGTGATGTTAATTGACTTGTGACATAAATCAAAAGTCATCAAAAGTGGTTGTTTTGGTCACACAGCACAACCGCAAAGCGGCCTATTTGCTAAATTAATAAACCGTTTTACACTCAAACTAGGTATGAGACAAATGGGCGGATTCAGGATACAAAATAGCACCACGTACGCCTATAAGACGGGCGTACAATACCACTCCAGTCCTCAGACCTTAAATAGCATCACATACCTACTTATCACACACCAAGTCGTAGATCAACAGTTATGTATGTTTTACTAGTAAGTTTCAGCAATTCGTAGGCTCACCTAACTCTTATAATATAATTTTGCTAAAAGCTCACTATGATCTACAGCATTTTATTTCACTTATATACTTTTTTTTCAATGGTTAACATCGCGGAAGAATTAAATTTCAGGTTAGCATACTTATATATGAGGTAAAAATAGTTGGAAATGACCTCCGTTTTCACTCGAAATATACGTACAAGGAAGGAGTCAGTATCATAAAAGAAAATAAGTTCTTAATTATGTTAAAAATATGGATTGTAATTAATTTACGATTAAAGTTCCTATAAAATATTTAAACTTGATCTTTTTACGGAAGGAGAGGGTTTGGCTTTAGGTTTGTACATTCGATACTCATATAATTATTAATAGGTAGGTATACGAAAGACTGGTTTAAAAACAAAGTACAAAAAAAAGAAGCAGAAAATAAAACAGTTTATACATTTTTTTTGACTAGCAGATGTCTCGTAATTTTATAGTGAGGATTGTATAACACATACCATACTATACAAACATAAAAAAGTTATTACGAACTTTAAACAAACACCGTTATCGTAACATAAATTTTAAAAACGTATAAAATTTTAAACGTACCAGGATTTAAACCTATGTCTCTTGAAAACTGTCCAAGCGCTCTGACCAACTAAGCCATACGTTCTCACCAAGCTACATCAAAAATTTGCCCTAATAACATTACCGGAAAACTCTCTACATCTCCGGAATTTGAGCTCAACACCAATTTGAGAAAGTACTATCCATAATCTATTAAGTCTAATTAATGAAAATGTTATAAAAATATTTCGGTGAAAAGTGTCTGAATTCGTACTGAGTTTTTAGCACTAGATTTCCAAGTACCCCACTGTCTACGATGCTATGTGCGGGATACAGCGTAAAGCTAAAAAAAAACGTGCCTGTTTATTAAATATACTTGCAGAAAAAATTTAAGTAAGGAGATGTAAAAACAATAATTGAACATGAATTTGTGGTTTCTAGTTTTTAAAAAAATACAAAAGAATAAATAGGGGTTCTATTATAAAGGATTACTTTTTATTCCTCTGTTGGTATGACTGTCAATCTGAAATTGATATTCAATATCTAGGTCTACTGACTCCTACAATATTAAGCTTGTAACTCAACGCAACATCAAGATATAGGACCTTTAGGCAGCCTTTGTGCTGCCTTTTAAACGAAATTCAAATAAGCTTAGGAAAAAAGAAAAATATTCCAATATGATTTCTTTACAACACAGAATCATCAAATAGCGGTCATAACGTACCACAGATGCGGTAAAATCCGTGTGACTATGATGTTAAATGTGTCTTGACTAGTGCTTACAGTACTGACGGGTCGAAACGCTAGCGTCGTGAGCATTGATATTATTTTGACGTTCCATCTCAATGTCACTATCGTCACTTACCTCGAGTGCGGAAAATGCTTGAAATACAAGCGTTTTACCATCTTCATCAACTACTCTACATACTTGACTCATGTTTATATCAAAAAACCCACTGTTCGGTTATGTTTAACTTGTTGAATTCGTAGGCACACTCACAAGTAGTCCGAATTAGTAATACAGTTGACAGATGTTGACGCGCTCACTATATCGGACCTCACGTTAGCATTTGAAACGTCGTTTCTACTGGTTTGATAAATCTGGATAAAATTGGAATAAAATCCTGGGTAGACGAGATCGATTCCGTTTGATCAGCTTTTTTTTAAATTATTGTTTGTATATTGTAACTTGCACATCCCTGAGTTAATTTAAGTGAAAAGATTTCATTCTTTTATACGTAAGATAATACGCATCAAGTAGTAGACTTACAATTAGGTTAATATTGCGGCCTCTACAAAATATAACATTTTTTTATAAAATTAAACTTCTAACATCCCCATTGGTAATTAATTTCTTATGATGAAAATAAATTAAAGCCGTTTTCATAAAAAAGAGTATTTATTTGTTGTGATAAATTATAGTTTGTTAACTTTTCAATAATTTCCTGTGTTCAACCCCACTAGTTGTTGTTTCCAGTTTTTAATGGACTATTTAGAAAAACTTTGATAGCGTATAGGTCCTGTGTATTAGACATTAATTACAAGAATTTATTCCACTTTGTATAATTCTGTAACAATGATTATTAGGATCTAGGTCTACGAGGCAAGTCGAGGTTGCATGACACAATTCTGAC
>JAYDZJ010261796.1:0-12002 GCA_034509065.1 Eueides lybia
GAAATAAAGAAATGTCAAATAAAATTCGGAAAAAAACTTGGCGTTTAGGTGTGGTTCACATTCAACATCGGCCCTTACAATTTAACCACCCGTTATAAGTATAACCTTAAAATTACAATCTGCTGACAAAAGATTGACGTAAGCATAAAGATAAAATCCGTGCCTCGTAAACGCTAACATAATGAAGTCATACACTTCCGTCGAGCGGGCGGGTCGGGACTCGGGGCGAGTTGAATATTTCAAACTAATTTGCTCACGCGGCCCACCGTGGATTAAAAAGCGGGCGGCGTGTGAATTTTTAATGGTTTTCTAAATTAAATTATATTACATGTTAACTTCTTAAAAATGTCTGCAAAATTGTCTCAGTGTAATATAGAAGCATTAGTATTAGACATGTCCCCTTGCCAAAAAAATGTTTTGTGGTATAATGGAAAAACATAATAATATCGTGAAAGGACTGGATAATATATTTTCGTTATTAATAGTAATAATATTCATATTAAAATAAATTTCTTCTTTGTAGTAAGTAGCTAAATGATTATATAATACGATGTTTTTTAGTTTCGTACCCCAAAAAGAAAGTACGAAACTCTTGCAGATTTGTTGTTCGTCAAACATTAACAATTAAATTTAAGTAAACCAAATATATAACTTCTAATAATACGACAAACATGAATGCATCTAATTTCAAGCCAACAAAATAATAAGCAAAAAACGTACAACTGCAGTTCTTACTAATTCCTAGCTTTAGTTCTTAATAAAATCTATATTAACGTTGAGAAGGGATCTGTGCAAAGCAAAACCAAACAAATTCATATAATTTTGACCCTATAGAGAGTTGTTTACTTGAGTGACGTTAATTTTCATTTGTTTCGTGTAATTATAATGTACATGAGTATGAAGATATTCAAGCAAATAAATTATAACAAAAAAAACAGTTAAAACTTAAACGGTGAAACAATTTAGTTCAAGGCTTTACAAAAGTAGGTCACATCTAAATTTTATATACACCTTGTTGTTACTCCATTCTCAGTTTTTGCATTTAATATGTTTTATTTTTCAGCTTCACGCTGTAAATTGACAGATGGACTTAGTGTTACACTACACACTATGTGTTGTTCCTCAACTTCCGCCGCATTGCGTGTTGAGTAGCGGAACTCAATGCCGAGCTTTTCATTTAATTTTCTTTTCTTTAATTGCCTCGAGTGCGAACCGAACCCACGACCTGTCTTGTTTACAGTCACACGCTTTTGCCTCTACGTCTGAACGGCCTCTTTAAAATTAAAGATAGCTTTGAGAATAAATAAATATAGTTTAAACTATTACAAATGTTGACATTAAAGTCAATTATTAATAATTTTCATGATATAGTCACCATAAAAGGTAACAGATTTGTTTGACAAATAAAAGGAAAAAAAACTTAAATCAATATTATTAAGAACTTTTAATAATAATAGTCTTTACATACAAAAATATTGTCTTATTTATATTGTCATATATCATATCTTAATATCTATATTTATGTTATTCACGCAAGGCTACGAGTCCTAAACGTTGAATGGGGGTTCTTTTTAGAACGTAGGTACTCCCTAAGGTTGAAACTTCGTTATAAAAAAACTTCGTTATTAAAAATACTAGATTTTTTATATTTACATTAATTACTTTTAAAAATTTTTAGAGTATCACATAAAATAACCATTAGTTCCTGAAATCAGCGCATTCAAGTAGACAACCTCTTTGATTTTATAGAATTAGTATAGATTTATATTACTATCACTTAATCATAAACATATAATAAAATTGTATCCAAACTCTATCTGTACATGAATAGCATGTAAAAAAAAACTATTATTGTTTATATGTTACGTTTATCAAAGTAATAGAACCCAAAGCAATATCTTTTGATTTTGGTCTGTTTATTGATGTGCGAAGCTATGTCGTAATTCTTAAACACTTGTTACAACTTAAAACTTACTTGACAATTTGTAAAACTCTCCCTATCGAGGTGCTTACAAAATTAAGAAGCGTTCTTAAACGCTAAGCTTAAGAAATGCGACATAGCTAGATGAGAACGTATGATTTAGTGAAAAACCTTTGGACGGTTTCTAAGAGGCTTAAGTTCAAATCCCAATATGTTTAAATCTTTATACGTTTTTTTTAAATAAAATGTTTTCTTTTTTCTTTAATGTTCCTTCATGTCTTCTTTCTTCTATAAGAAAGTATTTATGGTCATTTCTGCATCTACTTATATTATAAAGCATATGCACAATGCATGAAGTAAATATGTACTCGTATAGTATGTGGAAACTTTATAAATTATTAAAACGATTGCTGTAATTTTACGACAGAAATAAGACAATGGCATCATTTACACACTCTTTTCCCGGGTCCTACATATATTTCATTTGTAAGCACAATTTTCAGATTTGAATGCTCAAAGTGAACCGCAAAGTAATTAATTTTCTTGAAAGCAATGTAAGCCATTGTTTTATTAAACTTTCTCTTTCTAATTCTCTTTGCAATGAATTAAGTATTGTTTATTTTTATAGCCACAACATTATTATTGTCACAAGTAACGTTAAATACGTCTTAATATCTTCTTTGTGAAGGTAAATAGTTTTATTTTACTTCCTTTTTCAGAAATCTATTTTCTTCTTTTAGGTCTTTATTACATCTATTATACACTTCATTATAACTCCTGTTTCATAAAAAATAATTGTTGAACTCAGTCTATAAATCCCTTTTATATCTATTAGATAGCTTTAAAGCTTAGCCTACATATTGTTAGGGTTTTGCATATCTCCTCTTATATGAAATTTGTATGTAAGCATTAGGGACTTTTCATCGTTTCACCCGCACAAGATCTCGAAATTTTTTTACAACTATAACTAGTAGTATCTTTGATTTTCGCGATTGTTACACATTTTGAATGAAACACTTTTGAACGGTAGACTACGGGTCTACCCGTGATCACGGACTACTGTAAAGTGTTCGAAACGTCGGGTTTTTAAGAATACGATGTATATAAGAAACGAATTGTGAAATAAATGTACACGTACGAAAATTATTATATTTAAATTTTTGTTAAACTATGAATGAAGTGCAATATTTATTACCTACATGTCAATAAAAAGAGCATATTTTTTATCGGTTTTGTAGGAACTAGAAGAAAAGTTTCTTATAAAAAAACATATTGTGGCATTTAGGTTAAATTGGGAGCAGCAAATTGTTCCATAATGTGCACGTGCGACTAACGTAAAGCACGTACATTTGTGGAATGCCAAGAACGAGGTTATGAGGATGACAGCTGACCCGATGGTAAGGAAGGATCATCGAGGTGCGACGAGATCATCAAGGTTTTATTACGTTTTACAAACGAGAAAGAACTTATTATTTTTTACACAGAAATATATTTTATTTTAAGTTAATCTCTTAACGAACTCGTTTCTCATTCTATTCTTTTCTAATAAACATTAGAAAATGACATAATTTTTGAATCGCAACTAGCATTAATGAACCTGAACTTGAAGAATTGATTTTATATTGCAACTGTAATGTGACAAACGATTTCAAGAAATGTATTTAAATAAGAAGGACGATGATTTTTATTCCTTTGATGTTTGTACTTAAATTCTCTAAGAAATGACAATACCACAAACAATCAATGGTACTCTAAGAAGGAATTTTCCATATTATTTTTTTTTGTATGAAAACTATTTGTTTGTGTTTTTTGCGGGAGAAAGAAACAATAACAGGGTCGGGCGGCTCCGTTATAGAGATTCACAGCTCCTTCATGGACGTTTTCTTACGAATCTAAGATTTTTCATGTAAATAATGTACAGCCTATATTGTATTAGCAGTATTTTTTTTTCTATTATTTAATACATATTTTTTACAATTTTTATATTTTGAAGAATACAAAGAAGTGTATTTTGAGTATTTTTTCTGTAAATTACTGAAATAAATTTTAATAAATTTGATAAGATTCAACTACTTCAAAAACACACTTCTCAATGTATCGAATTGAAGTTTCTATCATAAAGTTCTATAGTGCTTATACTTGAAGACGTTTATCAAGTTGTGTGTCGAAAATGCAAGAATAAAATTTCTTGGAACTAAATTTAAAGCACTATATCAATACTTTGTTTTGCTCCATAAAATAAAAAGTTAAAAATGTTGTACTCTTGTAGGTGTATTAGTTTGTATACTTTCAACTTTAGTAAGGAATATTTAAAGTACGAGCAATTTATACGATGCTCAGCATCGTAGTCTACTGAAAACACAAATATTGGTATTTTCTCAGCTATCTGTGGTACATTATAGCCCGTCAATATATTTCCATATAAATTACGCTAGCTATTTTATACATTTTTAACACAAACACAAATTTTGTGAATAATTTACAAAAGGTAAGCGAAATATTAAAACAGTATTTTCTTTTATTTTTAGTTTTACGCTGCAATCCGTAGATAGTAGGCTAGAAGTAGGGAACACATAAGTTAAAGTTAAGATGCTTTAGCCTCCACATTCTGCCCAATTTATGACATTGCGTGTCAAGTGGTGTAATTTAACAGGGCATTTTGTGTTGTTACCAAAGCGAGTAAATGAAAATAATTCACTTCCCACTCAGAAAATGAATTATTATTACGCTAACATAATTCAAAAAAAGATTATTATTTATTTTATCAGCTTCACGCTGTATCACGCTAGGTAAAAAGAGTTTGGAAACCTAGTGTTAAGACATCCAGTCGCACAATTGTGCCCCTGCGTCACGACAAGCCTCTGTAGGTTAGTTGTCATAGTATTTTGTAAATAACAATAACAAATTGAACTTTTAAAATAATACGTAATATGATAGTTTTTCAAGTAAACACTAGAAATGAAACAATTTGAATAATTTGTTGCAAGCATTCTTATTTTATATTTTTGCTTGATTTTCTTGTTTTTATCACATTTCTTATATAAAGAAGCAAGTTCCTTCCTATATGATTTTAAAGAAACAAACAATATAGCTTTTCTATGAATTGTTAAGTTATTGAAATAAGACTTATTATAATATAAGATAATTACTACCCCTATACCTAAATAGAAACTATAAAAATATGATTTTCTACTTTGCATTTTAATTTTAGATATTGCGTAACAGTAACGGAACTCAACCATGGTAAAGTGTATACGGTGGTTGTGGGTTCCGCTCATACCCAATAGGATACATTGCTATAATTTCAAACCTTGCGACATGAAAGTATTCCAATTCATATCAGAGCAAATAAATATGAAAATATTTTATTCGCCCTTACAGTCACATAGCATTCAGAGGGCACTTGTGCCTCTGGGCCAAGACGGGCATTCTTATTTTTTATTTGATGCAGTAAATAATGCTAATTAAAACTAAATTAAAACGAACTTAGTTATTTAGTTGTAATTAATCAACGAAATTAAGTAATTTATTTAAATTTTTATATATATTTAGATAAACATATATGAAAAATATTAAAAAATATCGTAAAACTTAACTAAGATCTAACAACCTGCTCTACGTAATACTTAATGTGAAAAATCCAATGCGCTGCGATTCTTGGTATACCTCGTTATTTGTAATCAATGAGAGGAGCTCAGAGATTACATTGCACTTTGCTAGAAGCCCATTAATATCCTACTTTAAACCACACACACACACATACATTGTGCCGTAACAACGCTAAGATATAACGGTTATAAATACTGCTTTAAACATCGGAAAATATGGAAACGGCAAGATAGATGTCTTTCCTCCTATATTTGAAGATATATAGGCATATATAAATGGCATGTTATTTATGAAAATTTCATAATATCATTTTAACATAATTTTTTTAATAAAATAAACAAGTATATGAATTGTTCAAGTGCGAGTCTGACTTTCTTAAGGACGTGACAAAGCACGGCGTTGAGTTCGGCCAATCAACACACAATGCCTCAAGACGTGAGAAGAAACGTGATTGTTTAGCTTTCTGTTTACTTTTAAGAAATAATTAAAATTTTAATATCTATGCAATAATAGTGGTCGGCCGTCTCCTAAGTTCGTAGCACGTCTACACCACTACCAAAGATCCTTTTTATATTGTAAGGCACGTGCTCAATGTTGGTATTGCTGGCCCCGGCTTTGCTTATTGCACTCACTTTCATTACAATACCAAACCATGGATATTCGAACATATTCGAACATATTATTAGATTTTTTTGATGTTTAGTATATATATATGCAGAAGTCTTTTACCATAAATAAAAAAAGTACTACATAAAATTTTCTCTCAAGTAGTAGTAGTAGTAGTAAATTAACAAATTTTATAGTAAAGTACATTTCTTTATCTAAAATAATATTTCTGTAGTATTATAATACTACGTATTAAGTCGCATTAAGAGCGACTGACTGCATTAAGATGGGCTTTTAAAAAGATTTATGAGATGTATTTTATTTTATACCGTAGGAAGAGTTGATTTTGTATAATTTATTTAATTTCAAATGTAAAAAAATATATATTTTAAGTATAAGCAACTTATTTGCATTCAAAATTATACGTTTAGAAAATGTTTATAATTATACGTTTAGAAAAAGTTTTTCAGTTCTAATTTTATTGTTAAAACAACAAATGTCAGTAAAGGTTCCATTTAAGAGTCTAACAGGATGAACAAATTAATTTACAAAAATTGACAAAATTTAAGTCTGCACTGCAAGTTCTAGCACGATCACTCATCATCTTGTTCACGGAAATATTTTTCCATATTAATAACACTCAAGAATGTATGTACTCGTATGTATGTTCAAATTCGGTAAGTACCTATATAAAAAAATGAAATGTCAAGTCTAGCCTAGTAGGAAAATATATATATTATTTTAATAATTATGAAAATCATTATACAATTGTAATCTTAATTTCGCTTCGTTATATTAATATATTGCATTGCCTTCTCAAAAGTTACCTAAACTTTTATCGATCCAACAAATATTGTATGCTTAATACTTGTGGTTTATCGTTTTTAAGAAATTATTTTTCCTATAACGCATTTAATGAAGATTTTAATAATTATTTTGACTTAGGCATTTACTTTTAATATTTGTCATATGTATAATGTAATATAAAAAAATGTGATGATGAAATTATGCAAATTTTGTTTGTGTGCGACGATAATTTTTCACTTCAGAAGGAAGAGAAATAAAAAAAATCTAAGCTGATATTTATATTAAAATCTGTATTATGGCAAATACTTTTTATATAAAGAAATTATTGTTTTTATTATTATTGGCTCATGAGAATACCCTACAGATTTTTATAACATTACTGTGTTTCAAACGATATGTGGCAATATGTGCATAAACGCTTGTATCTATTAAATGCGATGACTTTCATCGTTTTAGCTTATCTATTACTTCATTTTTTGTATTGTTTTGATAATAAAATATATTAGTATTTTACTAATGTAACTTTGAATCGTACTAGTGATTAATTCAGTAATTATTGTACTATTTATAATAGTTATCTAAGCGAAGGCAAGTAAAAAATAAACATTGAACATAGTTTTTAAAGAAATATACATTGTAAAGACATACCATATACTGTTTTATTATATTCTAAATTTATTAAGGGTTTAAGAACAATAAACTAATTATTTAAATACATCCTTATGTCCTTCTGGGATGTATAATTACTACTTCCTGTTTTAATATCGAATCCTGGTCCCCCGAGTGCAGGTGGCATTGCTGACGAAACTAATTACCAAACAAAAGAATCAAGTAAATAGATATTGTAATACATGTATTCAAGTAATTTCTCAATAAACATTTATGGTTATCGAAATATTGTAGTAGTCTAAATAAAAAAATTAAACTATTTTGAATAAAGCTCACATTTAGAATAACAAGCTAGTTTGTGATTTGAACATATGTATTAGCAAACTTATTAACAGCTCTCTATAGATGACTTTCAAACTGGTAACTTAACATGCAACTAGCGGTCATACTCAGGCACCGCCTGTTCGACCTATTCAACTAATAATATAAATTGATTTTAAAATTATTTATTTAAATCTACTAAAAAACTGATATTTTAAAGATACAGATAGACATGTGTCTGTCTGTAGTTTCAAAACTGACAAATTTTTGTGTATTTTATTTCTGTTTATATAAATGACATTTAAAATTACGTAGTAATCCTTAATCAGATTGGATATAACCTGCTTAACGGAGATCGTTTTTCAATGTTTATTTCAGAGTCTTGTTGATAGCAACATTGTTATCTGTTTTATTGAAGTATAATAATTTAAAACTTGTGAGTTGTGACCTAGTTTTACTTAAATTATCAATTTTAAAAACGTATACATCAATCTTAAATCTGTCATGTTATTTTACCAGTTTATATGCTACTTCTGACGATATACAAAGCCAATAAGGTAAAAGGATGCTATTGGGTGTTCATAGTTATTAAATTTTATAATTACAATCTGAATTTGAACATGCACACGTGCGTTATGTAACACGGTCTCCTAGTTTCCTAGTGTATGACAATAAAAAAAAATAAGTTATGCCTGTCGTGGCGCAGCGGCATAAGCAAGGTTATGGGTTCCCCACTCGAGGAAATTAAATATTTAAAGTTGTCAAATTATATGTTTTATATTTTTATTTCTTCGCACTGATAATTGGGCAAAGCACTGCGTTGAGTTCCGTCAGTTGACATGAAATTATCCAAATAAAGTAGGGATCGGAACGAAGTATCTTAACATTAAACGCCCAAGTCCCTCTGCCTACCCTGCTCAAGTCTGATATTTAGGTCTGATAGACTGTGCAGCTGAAAAATAATTAAAATAATATTTAATCAATTTACACTAATATCTTTATGATATTTTGTTAAATTATAATTTCTACTATGAAATTTAAAAAAATATATTTTAAGTAAATGATAATATCGAAAGGTTAGATAACCTACCTTTAAATTTAGCTAGATAACCTACATTTAAATTTTGAAATGAAAAATATTGTATGAAAAAACACTGCCGTGGTAAAACCGGATTAAATTTCCACTTGCAGGAATAAATTATGGTATGTTTTTCTGTGTTTCCTGTAGTTAAGTTTCGCCAGTCGTTATTAGATTGGGTGGTAAGTTGGGAAAGAAGTGTACTTAATACCAGGTTCCCTCTACGACTGAAGCAAAAAGATCAATACATTTATATATATTATTCACGCTTCTGAGACGTAAACGCTTCCAATATTAAATAAATAAATATTAAAAAAAAACACGTAACAGTTTCTCTAGAGCTTAGTTGTCAAGATATAATTTATTACGATGCCTATCTTTGAAATCTTCATACAACGCCAAACCTTGAAAATACTAGCTCGCATATAATATTTTGTAAAGTATCTCTTTATTTCAGTTTTACACCGTACTACTCATAAATATGGACATGCATAGGAACCTTATGTTAAGACACTACGCTGTCCACTTTCCGCTAAATTCCGCACATAGCTGGGTAACCAGAGGGAACCTAGGCCTAGTGTTAAGAGACTTCATTTTGTTCCCTCTTTCCGCCGAAATTAAGGTATTCTATGTTGAGTTGCAAACTCAACGCCGCCTCATTATTTAAACAACTTGCAAAATTTATATAGAAACTAATTTTATAATGCGATACGATTCTAATAAGTACTTGGTTATGCTAAAAGTTTTGAATTTGCTTGTTAATACCGAAGGATATTATTCATCAAGTTACCTGCTCCATTAATGATGAATAGGCCGGGTCAAATGCTGAATATGTTAACTGGTCCAACTTAGTTGCAGTTCATTGAGGAACATTAAAAAGGCACATTTTTTTATTTAATATATGATTTTATTTAATATATGTTAGAGCTTTCATATTTTTTATAATGAATATACTGAAACTTTATTGCATGGATAGGTCTGGTAAATTATGGGTTCTATAGCTCACCTATCGTGGCTCACTCATTTAGAGAACATACTTTTGTTTTTTTATGAATTATAATTAAAAAAGTGGGGAGAGCCAATTCAACCAAAAAGTGGGAAGAATGTTTTTTTTATTATCTCCACTACGGACTCGTGATTGTTACATGTTGCTATTCTTTTCATGTGATTAGAACGTAGTGTTCCCCACAATAAAATATGTAGGAAAATTTAATAAACCCTTATAAATGTTGTAAAATTTTGTCGTATAAAGATAGTAATTTAGAAAAATTTTATTATGCGCAGTTTATGACTGGAGTAAGTCATGTCGTTAAAAGTATATATTTTAATACTGTAATTCTAGAACAAATTTTATGTAACTTACTCTGTTCCTGGTGCACCTTTTTTTGTATAAGAAACAAGTATTTAGAGAAGTTACAATGCAAACAATACACAATATAAAGTATCTATAGTATGCATTTACATGTATTTGTGATAATTATTTACTTTTTTCATATTATTTTATGAAATTGATTATAAAAATATTTTTTCTGTCGTGTTTGATTATTTATTTATTGTAGTATTGAAGTAAATCATAAAATATGGTCTAGTTTCGAGAACTAGTTTCAGCCTAGCCTTTTTTTTTGGCTATCATAGTAGAGTGGGGCGTTCAAATGTAAACGTGACTGCTGTGAAAGTGAAATTATTTTCGTTAGTGAACACTTTCACAAATATCTTTAGAGCGGAAAGAAAAGAGCAAGTAGCCCTAAATTATCTTTGTCTACGCTGTTACATGTATTAAAAAGTGTTTTCTATCTTGAAAAACACGTCAAAGCGCTTTAGCCAAGTTAATTAATCGTACTTCACAACCAACCAACGTAAATCTCAACAAGAAAACACACTAGGCATTTTTTTATTTATAACAGTCTTTTATTATCTTCATCTGTATCAGTGTATGTATGAACGAAAATCTTTTCGTTCTGTTGTTCGAACTTATTTATGTCCGCTAACAATAGCCGTATATTAAACGGTGTTAAGTTTCGCTAATTTATATACAATATCTTGATTACTATTTTTTGACTATTGACAGTAAATTCTATCATGTATGTACACATATACGCTGATAAGACATGTATCCAATAGAGAACAATTGAGTACTTCAAGTAATTCAACGAATTCCACAAAATCTTTGAATACTCAGGTAACTTAAAATTAGCTTACATTTCTTTCATAAAAAAATATTACATTAAAAATACTTGTTCACAAATTAATTCATACTAAATTACTCGTGGATGTACCATTCCCTGATAACATAACATTATTTTAGGACCTGCGGTACTGCTAATGTTATTTCGCATCACTTAAATAATTACAACGAGAAAAATATATGGCTGTAAATAATAAATAAAACTTTTCTTTAATTATTTAAATTAACCTTTATTGAGAAGTCTGCCTGCTCTTTACTATTTTAAGTTTAGTATTTTTATAAATTACATAAAATTTTGGTGACCTGCCATTTTTTTACTTATTTAACTTTAATTTTTTTCAATTTCTCTTTCAAATATCAACATCATAATTATTAAAAACCGTTCAAAAATAACAAATCATCAACAAAAAATGAGGTATAACTAACACGGTATTGTATTTACTGCTTAATAAATCTAGTTGTCCTCTTATCGTAATACGATAGTTAATGTTTTAAGCGGAAAGCCAATTTCTTTATGCTCCCAAACATCCCTATTCCCTAATATCCCGCAATTTTTTTCCTGGGATCAGCTGTTGGAACTCTATATTACTCTGAGATATACAACCGGGTAACATGCAACCGAACGTGAGCTCCAAAAAGTTAATTAGACTGAAGGAAGACATGATATATAAGATATACTGAAAAAGGAAAGCTTTCCGTAAGTAGAAAACTATACAATGTAAAAAAGTAACATATTAAATAATTTTTGTATATTTTCCAGCTTATAGTTTAGCTAAAGGTTCTCGATAGTCTTGGACGAAGGTTGGCTATAAAGATTCGGGATCATACTGAATGGACAGATTCAATATTAGTTAAACTAATATTGA
>JAYDZJ010262238.1:0-11973 GCA_034509065.1 Eueides lybia
ATATATATCACGCTGTATCTCGTACATACTCATTTGTTTCCCACTTTCCGCCGGAAATCAAAGCCGCGCTGTGTCTGTGTGCCGCTGTATTAACATAGAGAAGAAATCTAATATTAGGGCCGTTTCACGTGGTGTTATAATTATATGATGTAAAGTTTACATTAAAAAGAAAATACAAGTCCCGCTGAGTTTCTTTCGCCGGTTCTTCTCAGGTCTGAGGCAGTAACTTTAGTGGACTGGTGGTAAATTTTTAGACGTTCAAAAAACTAAGCTTGTAACTTTTTATTTTGAATAATAATATTTGAATTTGAATACACCTGGTTGATATCTGCCAGATAAACAATATCCTTTTCGCGTTATTGACGTCCCGTCACGTATTACGTAGTTGATTCTACCAGATTAGTTCTTGGCAAAATTGATGGTTAAAGTATAACAGAAAAAAATATAGGCAGCCTTTATTTTTGAGATAGCGTTAATTGTCAGATAACTATCTGAAACTTTATACGTAACCAGTAGGAACTGACCATAAATTTTTAATTTCCTCGAGTGGGTTTCGAACCGACAACCCGTCGCGTTTACAGTCGCACTTTCTGCCCCTGCGCAACGATAGGCATTTATAAAGAAAAATATTATTAATACTTTAAAATATCGCGTCCCATTGTATCCATAATAGCCTCATTGTTATACGATACATCGATTTTATTTTTCTTGAACTTGAATTTAATGGAACGAATATTATTTATGAAGCCAGAAGAAGTAACCGACAGGTTGCGGGTTCGATCCCCACTCGAGGAAATGAAATATTTAATATTTTCAATTTAAATATTTAATGTTCTCATTTCTTCGCTCTGGTAACAAGGCAAAGTGCAGCGTTAAGATCCGCCACTCAACACGCAATGCCTCAATTTCGGCGTAAAGTGGGGAACAAAAAAGAGTGTCTTCACATTAGGTTCCCAAGTTCCCTCTTCCTACACTGCCGTGTGCGAGATGCAGCCCGTACATAGAACATATATTATAATATATTAAAATATGTTTATTATTATAATAGAGCCCAAGACAGTGATTTATAAAAAATATGTCTGTTTGTCTCTGCGTTTGTACGTACTAATCTCAAAAAGGGCTAATTTAAATGCAGTGAAAACTGCATTTATTTATTTTTAAATGCAGTGAAAACTCTATTATATTATCGCAACATTCCTTCAACATTAAATGTTTTATTTAAAACAATTGATAACTAAAATGTTACGTCAAATTAAAATATATAGTTTGACAAAACTGTTACAAATATTTTATTAATTTAGCTCAAATTTAAAATTCTAATGTATAGATATTTTGTTAAAAGTTATAATGTTAATAGAACAAGAAAGTGTGTGTAAAAAGTGTTTAAACATTAGGTTCCCTTGGGAACCTAATGTTCTAACACTGTTGAGCGTCTTAACACTAGGTTCCCGAGTTCCCTCTGCCTATCCTCAGTGTGAGGCTGAAAAAAAAAAGAAAGTAATTAAAATAATATAAATCCTTTTTCTTTCCAGGTGGACACATTACTTAGACCGTGTGCAGATATGGGGATTGAAGCGGAATCGTTGATAGAATGGCGATACGATATTGATAAACAGGTATTTATTGTTCTATTGCTTTTTAGATACACGCTGAGGGAACCTGGGAACCTAGGGTTAAGACAGGCCCTTCAATACTTTCTAAATTGAAGCTTTGGGTATTGAGTGGCGGAACTCAACGCCGCGACTGGCGTCCTTGCCAGATTATGGAAATGAAAATATTATTTATTTCATTTTCTCGAGAGGGAATCGAACCTACAAGCGGGAAAGTGCGTCTGTAAACACAACACTTTGCATAAGGGGGCAAGAACTCTTAGATATAATATATATAATATTGCAATTTATAATATATTAGCTACTAGCGACTCGCCCGCGGCTTCGCCTGCTTGAATGACAATTACATTACTTTTTTACTAACTGATCTCAATTACTTATTTGAGACAAAATACATTCAAATTCGAAATAAAAAAATTAAATTGACATAACTTTTTTATTTATCAACGATTTTACTAAAAACAAGCTTCAAATGTTTAAGAAACGTTGCAAATATATAATAGTGAAAACTGCATTTAAATTTAGTTAGACATTAGAGATAAGCGCGTACAAACAGACAGACAAACATAGCAAAAAATTTAAAAATCACTATTTTGTACCCTATTACATAAATAAACGTCCCCTCTTCAATTTACAGACAGTGATCACTTACAGATTTATTATAATTTATAAGTATACATTTGGTTCCCAGATCGATCATATAGTCCTCGGCAAGGGTCCCCCGGGGGGCGCCTGGCATACGTTCCCGGGGGCGGTACGATCTCTGTCACCCGGAACCTGGCTCGCCCTCCCCCCACACGTGGGCGTGGGGGTGGGCGGGGGAGTGGGGTTCCGGGGTCGGGTTCCCGCGAGGACGGTAGCCGCGTATTGTAGGCGATATGTGTACGCTTGCAAGTTGCAGGTAATTTATTTTTTTAATTGTTTTTTTTTTAAATTTCACGCTGTATCCCGCTCAAGGCAGGGTAGACTACTGTCTACAGGTAGAAGGAACCCGGGAACCTAGTGTTAAAACACTACGTTCCGCTTCCGTTCCCCACTTTTATTCCTTCTTTTTTTTCTTAGATTTGCTCTAGTGAAGGGTAGGCAGTTTGAATCTAGTATAGGGATTTTTGAAAATTTGGCATATTATCAGTATTAAATATTATTATATACTTTTGTTTATGTTTACAGTCGTGGCGCAGTGATACAAGCGTGTGACTTGCGTATATGACGGGTTATGGGTTCGATCCCCACTCGAAAAGAAATATTTCATATTGTCATTTCGTCGTTCTGGTAACGAAACAAAGTGCGGGGTTGAGTTCCGCCATTTCACACATAAAGCTTCTAGAAATAAAGCGTGAAACATACAACGTAAAAATAATACAGTTGAATAATTATCAAATTATAATAATAACTTAATTTTTCATAAAATAGCAGTACCCAAAAAATATTATCTAAATCAATAAATTAATATGAATACATGCTTAATTAAACTCTTTTTAATTTCAGAAATACTTCCGCAATGGGGTCACAGTGACCCACGTTACCCGTATCCCCCCCTGCCGTTCCTGCCACCCCCACACGAACCCCACAAACCCCGTGAACCCCGTGAACCCCACATTCTTGATCCACGCGCGTGACGTCACCGGGCACATAACCCACTATGTTTGCAAACGCCTGGTATTGGCCATTGGCGTTGGGGACAGACCCAATATGTTGAAACTGCAGTCCCCAATGTTGGATAATAATATTTTGGCGCGAGATTTGTTGGTTACCGAAAGGGGGATACGGGTATTGGGGAATTTCAGAAATGGGGTAGCTGGGAACGGTATCTCTAACAATGAGGGCATTGGTAACAAATTAGTTGAAGTTAATGGGGTAATTGGTAACAAGGGGGGCGTTGGTAACAACGTAGTAGAAGTTGATGGGCGCGTTGGGGGTAGTACGGTGATGGTAGTGGGTTCGGGGGTGTCTGCGGCTGATGCAGTGAGGCTGGCGAGGGGCGTTGGTCTGAATGTGGTGCATGTGCATCGCACTGCCGCTGATTCTTTGGCCAAATTGTCGCCGGTTACGTATCCTGAGTATTGTCAGGTGAGGTTTTTAATATAGTTTTTATTTATAGCTGTGGAAATGTTAGTTTAAATAATGCGCCTTCTGTTATAATCAGTTTCATGCTGTATCTCGCACATGGCAAGGTAGGCAGAGGGAACTTGAGAATCTAGTGGCACTCCGTTCCACTACTGTTCCCCACTTTCTGCCGAATTTGAGGCATTGCGTGTTGAGTAGTGGAACTCAACGCTGTGTTTTGCCTTGTTACCAGAGCGAAGAAATGAAAATATTAAATATTTAAATTATATATTTTTTATAAATAAGTAAATAACAGTAACGTTTTCTGCTTTTAGAATTTCTTCTGCAGACAAACTAATATTTTTTTGTATATTTACAAAATCAAATAAGAAATTGCTTGAAGCAATAAGGCATGTCTTTTGTTGTCTTATTTGTTCTGTTTTTCTTTTTATTAATTGTTATTCGTGTATAATAAAGATAAATAAACAAAAATGAAAAAAATATATACTAAATAATAAAATCCTAATAAATAATTATAAAAACAAAAATTTTTCCATCCGTTCCAGGTATACAAAATGATGCTAGACGGACCCTCCGGGAACCACCCAAATTACACTCCATATCCGGAACACGCGGTACTAGACATCACCCCCCACCACCAAAACACCCCCACAGACCCCCAAAACAACCTCCTAACCCTCAAAACGGTGAAACTACTCAATCTTAGAACCAACCAGACTGTTGAAGTAAAAGTTTCACTAATATCGGTACTTATAGGTTCAAAACCAGATTTATTTTTCCTACAAACAAATTTAGACACAAATATTGACATACACACAAATTTGAACACACAATTAAACACACAATGCATTAAATGTATGAAGAAACAGGAAGAAGATCAGAAACAGTGTTTCATTAAGAACCATTGGGACTATATAAAGAACGTTTTAGAACAGAGTATTCAGATATGCAAATCGAAATATTTGAATTATGAAATGAATGGGAACGAGAAAGAGTGTATAATGGGGCAGTTTAGGGATTATGGGGGCGATGGGATAGGATGGGGGGTTGAAATGGGGAAAGCGGTAGACGGGAGGGGGAACCCGTTGGCTGTGGACGGAGGTTCCCATGAAGCGAGGAGGGTGGAGGGGGTGTACGCTCTGGGACCCCTCACAGCGGATAATTTCATGAGGTTCATACCGGGGGGCGCGGTCGCCATCGTGTCTCATATACACAACCATAGAGACAATTGACTTTTTTATTATATGATAATAAATATTTTTTTGGTTATTTATGGTGTTTTCCTTTTTTGTTTTTTTTTTTGGCTTAATTGGAATTTTACTGCATTTTTTTTGTTATAAGAATTTAATTATAAATAATATTATATTATTGCTATAATGTGTGACTAAACGACACGTTGTGGGTTCGATCCCCACTCTAGGAAATGAACTATATAATATTTAATCATGAAATATTTTATATTTGTATCGCTCTGGTAACAAAGAAAATCGCGGCGCTGAGTTCCGACACTCAATACGCAATGCATCAAATTCGGCGGAAAAAATGGGACGATGTGTTTAGAACTAGTTTCTTCTGCCTACCCTGACATGTGCGGGATACAGCGTGAAGCTGAATAAGGAAAAAAAACTCTATTTTTATACAAACTCTCAAGGCGCAGTGGCACAAACGTTCGACCTCAATCGCTGCTTCTAGGGTTCGCGTTCTCCTTGTACAAAAAATAAAATACTTTAAATACTTCAGTCTGGACATAGAAACATTTCATATTTACACGCAATGCTTAAGTATTTGCCAGAAAGTGTGAAACGAAAGTGCTTAACACTAGGTTCCCCGGTTTTATCTGGTTACCCTGCTTTGTGTGGGATAAAAGGGGACAAAAATATGTAATATAAACAACACTAAATCAATATTATATTAAAAAAGTAGAAAATTAGATTGTAAAGAGCCCTATGTACAGCAATGAGCCTTTAAAAAGTGAGTGTATAACAAAGATGATGATATTAGTTTTTAATGGACGTAAAATTTATTATTTTTTGTTTAATTATATGAATATAATTAATTCTAGGGCTGGTCGTGGTGCAGGGGCGCAAGTGTGAGATGTGGGTTCGGTCCCCACTCGAAGAAATGTAATATTATATTAACACTAGCGGACTCACGCAGCGTTGCACATTTTAATATAGCTTTTACCTAATAACTGGCGATTATTCATGATTATTTACTCCTACCGACTCGGTACTACCGAGTCGGTAGGGAAGGGACAGCGAACTTAGAGAATATTAAATATGTGGACCAACATAGAAATGAATGAAATGAAAAGATTTTTGAGGATTATATTAGATTTTATCAAGCCTGTGGCTTTTTTAGGATTAAGATTATCCTTCAGAATGGTCTAATGGTCCTAAGTTTGTTGGTTCGACGAATTGGTTTAATATAACATCATGATTTTGACAAGTAATAAGTACCATAAGTTTACTAGCGTCGTAAATGACACATCATTTAAATTAGCTAACCTGCCCGCGGCTTTACCCGCTTGAACTATACTATTTTATTTACTAATCTAAATTGCTTTCTTGTTCTAATAACATGATCACTTTTAAGACAATATCTATTGAAAACTAAAATTCCAGCTATATTAATGAGATTTTTTTAACAAAACAATCACTAAATATTAAGATAAGGTTGTCAAAATAAATGTAAAAACGACATTTATATCTGGTTAACCGTTCCTGAGATTAGCGCGTACAAACAGACACACAAACATTTAAAAAAAACTACCTTAGATCCTATTACATTAATGAACGTTCCTTATGATTTTTTTAACATATTTTCTATAGGTATACAGACAGTAATCAGTTTCATATTTAATATATGTACCAATAGATTCATGTGTTAATTATTACTTCATATTTTATAGAGAAAAGGTGATTGCCTTCGACGATCTGTCAAACACCCAACAACCCAACCTAAACAAACGATAAGGTGACTGTACTAATGGTTATTTTAGTTGGATAACCCTGCTGTTGAATGCTTTCATTGAATACATTTTTTTCAGCTTCACGTTGTATCCCACAAATGGCAGGGTAGGCAGAGGGAACCTGAGTACCTAGTGTTAGAACTCTCCTTTCTCATTGATTTTCTCCATTTTCCGCCGAATGCTATAGTATAATATTGTCAATACAATGGCGTACTAAGCGTGATGTTTATATTATACTTATTTTGACTTCCCGTTTTATCCCCCGTACAGCATGGTAGTCAAAGAAAACCGGGGACCCTGGTGTTATGACACTTCCGTTTCCCACTTTCTGGTGAATATTCCAGGCATTGCATTTTGAATGGTGAAACTCGACTATACTCGATATCTAAGTTAGTAAAAATATGAATTGTTTCATTACCTTGAGTAAAATATTTCATATTTTCTCCTACAACATCCAAATCAGATCACAAGAAACAGTTGTGCCAAAACAACTGCTTATCAAGGAACAGTTCGGCTTTAGATATCACCACTTGTCCATACACCAATTTCACCGGCTAATGGATTAAGTTGCGAAATATAGCGTCCACAGATTAATCCACAGCAACACTGCTGCCACATTCTGAGGTATTGTGAAAGCCTTCGACCAAGTCTACCACAAAGACCTGCTCTAAACTTCGTCGTAGGGTCATGCCAGATTATCTTGTGTACATAATCCGGGAATATCTGTCGAATCGTAGGTACGTTTAAATATAAGCTAGAAGGGATTCTATTATACACTCGTCCCGTCCGCGCAGAAGCCCTTTAGAGCTCCATAGTATATCCGCAACTATACACACTCTACACCAGCGACTTTATGTAGACAAAGTGGAACATTTTCCTTTATCTATACTATAGACCGGTCCATTTGGATTCTAGCTGAAAGAGTGCCGACGCCCTTAGTGATTAGTTCAGCAAGTGGCGGTTTCAGAATAAACCTGAAAAAATAAACTTAATCTTACCTTATAAGAATTAGACGACCGTCTGACTACTTACAGAATAAATCGCTTACCTACCTCTTACGGCGACGGTGAATATGACGCGAGAGCAATGCAACCCGCCCATATAATATGCGTTTGTGACTGTAATTAGGTTCTCGGGGTCTAGAAGGACACGTCACGAGGGCATCTAAACGTGCATGTGGATGAGGAGTGTATTACCACGCTTGAACAAGATGACTGGAGTGAGCATCGAGTGGCATAGTGCTAGAGACTCTGAATCTGCCTACGAGGCATTTTCCTAAAGCGTCGTCGACTGCGATTGAGTTGTCGATACTAATGAGAAAAGGTATGGTCTCCATTGCGTAAAATAGAGGTTCACAACAGGACCCAGAAGACCTGGGACGATGGAGTGAACGCTCCGAATAGACTGTCCCAAGACTCGCCCCTGGGCTGTTGAAATTGGGTTTCCCCGTGCCATACTCTTTTATATAACGGTTTACAATTAAGCTTAAGGTGCGATCAAAAAGTATCATATAGAAACGTATAGACAATTTGCAACGACGATATTTATATATACATATGTTAGTAATAGTGGTCATATTAAAAAAATGGATTGCGTTGTAGAATAGAGTAATTATTATTATAACTTTCAGTAGGCGATGCGCGGGGTTCAGTTCCGCCACTCATCACAAGTGTACATCTACATTCAATCTTACTCTTCTATACGGAAAAACATGAAGCTGCTTCTAAAAAATGAAATCTTAAATATACAGCTAAATAAAATACACAATAAAAATTTTAAAAAATCATATATTTCATTATTACAATCATATAGGACAATACATAAAATTCTTACAAATATAACAAACCATGGCACATATTATATAACTGTATGTACAGTACATCCGGATAACTCCTAAAACAGAGTTATTTTAATAATAAACTATACAAAACATAATATTATATAATTAATATATATGTATATATTTATATTTCTTTTTCCAGCTTCACGCTGTATCCCGCACAAGGCAGGGTAGGCAGAGGGATCTTGGGAACCTAGTGTTAAGACACTCCACTTCCGTTTCCCACTTTTCGCCAAATTTAAGGCATTACGTGAGCGGCGGAACTCAACGCCGCGTTTTTCCTCGTTGCCATAGCGAAACCATGAACATATTAAATATTTCATTCCCAATAGTCAGAATAGAATCCATAAAAACACATTCGCACGTTTGTGCCACTGCGCCACTAGAGATTATTTTCATATTATGAAAAGCACGAAATACTTCTGGTTTTAACGCATAAAGGTAATTTCTAGTAATACCCCCTTTTAGGAGTTATCCGAATGCAATTTAATTGTTTTTTCAGCTTTACGCTGTATCCCGCACATGGCAGAGGAGGCAGAGGGAACTTGGGAACCTAGTGTTGACACACTACGTTCCACTCCCCACTAACCATACAAAAAATAAATTTATGTTAAATATGTCATAAACTATATTAAATAAAAAAAAACGCATTCAGCTTACAATGTTTCTAAATTAAACTTATAAAAGCACCTACAAAGGTAACGAGTTCAAATCCTATATATTAACAAGCCTCATTCAAGATATTAATATATTTTTTTATCCAAAAACATATTTGACTTTACTTTTGTAAAGCGTTTTTGTTTATTTTTCCAAGATTAATGTTTTATTGTAAAAAAAATATGAGATGGGCACCAGTATTATCTGGGATGGGCATCTGTCTATTCTAAAGAAAACACTTTTGTTTTGAAAATATATGAAAATTTCAACTTAGCGGGATTTCAACTTGACCACTAAGCCATACGTTCAAATCAAACATCACCTAAACGGTTTCCCACAGGCTTGGGTTCGAATCTCGCTGACTTAATTTTTTTATACATTTATACTATATAACCCACCTCATTAAAAACTATACGAAGCTATAAGAAAATATATATTTTATATATTTTTTTATTAACAAGTTTGGTTATTTTAAACTTGATAGGCACAGGGAACCTGGGAACCTAGTGTTAAAACACTCGGCTCCCAGTTTAGCACTTTCCACTGAATTGAAGCGTTTTGAGGGACGGAACTCAACCCCGCGCTATGCCTATGCCTATCACCAGAGCGCAGCAATAAAAATATTAAATATTTCATTTCCTGGTATGGAGATCGAACCCACAACCTGTTAGACAATTATTTTATTAGATTCTCTAATATAATATAAATATAGATATAATATTGGTACATATCGTAGCGCAGCGGCACAAGCGTGCGATTGTAAACGTGACAGGGTGTGGGTTCGATCTCTACTCGAGAAACTTAAATATTTAATATTTTCAAAATAATTATTTAACGTTTTAATTTTTTCGCTCTGGTAACAAGGTAAAGCGCACAGTTAAGCTTCGCCACTCAACACGCAATGCCTAAATTTCAGGGGAACGTGGGGAACAGAAAAGAGTGTCTTCACATTAGGTGCCCAAGTTCCCTCTGCCTACCCAATCAAGTACGGGACACAGCGTGAATCTGAATAAAAATCATCGTTTTCAAAGCTATAAAGAAGCCACTTAACAGACACAAGCTAAAAGAGCCTTCATACAATTACATTCTTTCTGTCGAAATTGAGGTATTGAATAATAAATGGTGGAGTTCAACGCAGCGCTTTACGTCGATCACCAAAACAAAGAAATAAAAATATTAAATATTTCATTTCCTCGAGCGGAACCTCGAACCCACACGTATATGAATCAAATTTTCATACATCTGTCCTAAGCTCTAAAAATAGAAAAAACAATAACAAAAAATAATATAAAAATAAATACATAACATGGGGTTACACATTTAGGCACATCACTAGCAATATACGTGAAATACTTATAACTAACTTAGTAATATATTAATATTTACATAAAATATAGGTAATAAAAATATATATATTTTCTATTTTCATAATAAATAAAAAAGATATTATTTTTTTTTCATCTTCACGCTTTATCCTGCAGGTAGAGAGAATAAGTAGAGCAGGTAGAGAGAACCCGGTAACCTAGTGTTAAAACCTTCCTTCCTCCACTTTCCAGCGAATTTGAGGCATTGCGTGTCGATAAGCGGAACTTAACGCCGCACTTTACCTTGTTACCAGAGCAATAAATGATTATAATAAATATTTCATTCAATACTCTTCATTTGAATCCTCATTATGTTAGCAAGACAAAGCGCGGCGTTGAGTTCTGCCAATGACATGCAAAATCTTGAAAATTTATCCATGTACGAGTATAGATTACATATTGTGATAACTTTAAGTTCCCTCTGCCTTCCCTATAAAAATTTGATTATATACATAAAAAATATTATCAATAGCTTATTAATATTACAATATTTTAAATTAAAAAAAATTCAAATTCTACTCAAGGTAAAATAGGCCGGGGAAACTTGAAAACCCATCGTTAGGATACATTATTCCCAATAAAACACTTCCGCTTCCCACTTTCCCCCACAATATATAAAAAAAATTTAGTAAACTGATGTAACAGTCAACAACATAATATAATCTGAAGTAAACATTTCATCAAATTGTAGATTAGGAAATATTACTTTAAATAGAACATTGATAAGAAATATTACGGCCATTAAAAATATTTAATGCCATCATTCTATATTTTATTTTTAGCTTCACACTGTATCCCGCACATGGCAGACTAAGCAAAGGGAACCTGGGAACCTAATGTTAAGACTATTAGTGGTGTTCCTTAGTTTTTGACTCTTTGCCTTGTTACCAGAGAAAAGAAATGAAAATTTTACATTTGTTGAATCGGGTTTAAAACCACAACCTGTCACAATATATGGTCATAGTTTATATATTTATAATCTCATGCTGAAGGAGAGGCTAATAGTTAAAATATTAAATGTATTGTTATAAGCTTTAACACTAATATTCAGAGATATCACCAATATGATAACACAGACAGACAAAATAATCAATATCATTGCAATGACATTATTTTATGTAAATTTTTTAGCTTTACTAGCTATACAACTTAATTACTCTTAATACAATAGAAATTCAATTTATTTGAATGCTATACTTTTTTATTTTTTCAGGTTCATACTACATTCCACACATAACAGGGTAAGAGGAGGGAACCTGGGAACCTAAGACACTCGGTTGTTATAAAGACACTTCCATTTTCCACTTTTTACATATTATACATTTTTGTCCTCTTAATAATATTTTTTAAAGTAACTTTAATTCATTCTATGGTGGCAAACTTAAATTAAACATAATAATAGTTATTTTACATTAGCAATAGACTTAGAAAGAGTACGAGACAATTTATTTACACATATATATA
>JAYDZJ010264075.1:0-11842 GCA_034509065.1 Eueides lybia
TACGCCACAGTGGTCTGTAATTATATAATTTGTACTATTTTACCTTACTCATTGTATGTGTAACATTTAATTCCAAAAATATCTTACATTTGTTGATTCAACTGCAGTAAAGTTCTATCCAATCAGGAATTATATTTATACGGACAAACCATTTTATATTTATTAATTTTTAAGTCTGTGTGAGTAGGTTCTTAATGCGTATGTTACTTAGATTACTCGAAGATGGGAAAACCGATTTAAAAAAAACCTTTTTTTCCTTGGAGTTACGCAAAGTTAATTACTGTAGGATTATTTATCTTAAATAGTTCTAAATAAAATTCCGCGACAGCATATACCTATCTTTTATGTGTAAGTCACTAAGACCAAAATAGTGAACGCGAACAAAGTCGCGGGTAACAGCTAGTCATACAATAAAACTGTTCGAAGACGCTAACAGCGTTGACACTATTGATATTTTTTGAAATCATACAAAGCCATATATTTTTATTATAAGTGGTGTGGTGAGTGGTGGAACTCAATAAAAAAAAATCGAATTGAAAATATTACATCATGATTTCCTCGAGTGGGAATCGAACCCACACCACTAGAGGCCTGTAAAAAATGAAAATAATAACGAATTTGTTTTGAGTGTTTTAAAAACATTTAAAATAATAATTAAATAACTTCTTATTTTTTTGTCTCAAATAATACAATACATATAAGTATTTGCGCTCAAAAGAAAAATTACGCAAATAATATCGATTTGTTAGTGTTTCATGTGATAAAAATGAATTTCAAAGAAAGACGAGATCTTTCCGGATTGCTATTTACCGTTTCACAAAACAAGGGACTTCGAATATGCTGTATCTTAGCTAGTTTCTGTTTAAACCTCTAACATTAACGTCGTTTTTAGGGATCATCTCTTGGAGAAATACTCGAACCAAAACACCTTGGATGTGCCCTTACCATCTAAAGAAAGTATGCTGAGAGGAGAACATATAATTTGTTTTATATTTATGATTTTTACTGTTGTCAATAGAAATTCTACTGATTCTTAAAAAAACGGTGTTAAAACAACATTTGCGCCTTTTTGTTGGAAAGGTAAGTAGAATTTTCTGATAAATATTATTTCTAAAGTGTTACATTTGAGGACTAGTGCACGTGTACATGCAGGTGACTTTCAACGCTACAGGGTGTGGGTTCGATCCTCACTCGAGGAAATATAATTTTTTTTTTTTTCAAATTACATATTTAAAGTTTTGATGAAATTCGGCAAAAAATGAGGAACGAAATGTATGTCTTAACACTACGTTCTCAAGTTCCCTCGTACAAAAGTGTGAATCATTATGTGTTATGTTTGTTGTCCATGTGTATATATCGCAGCGGCACAGACTGTAACCGACAGGTTGTGGGTTCGAACCCCACTCGAGGAAATTAAGTATTTAATATTTTCAATTTAAATATTGAATGTTTTCATTTTTTGCTCTGGTAACAAATCGAAACGCGGCGTCCCGCCACCCAATACGCAATGTATCGAATTCGGCGGAAAGTGCGGAACAGAGTGTCTTAACACTAGTTTCCCTCTACCTGCCCCGCCTCAAGCGGGATACAGCGTGAAGGTGAGAAGAGTGAGTAAGCATCGTTAATTATTTTAATTACCACATTGCAGTCATAAAGTTGCAACCAGTAGTATACTTTTCTTAATTTTAGGAATAGTGTCAAGGCTAAAGAAAAAAATGTTAAAGATAATTTTAGTTTTAATACTGTACGAATCTTATAAATTCTGTACGTCACGTGTAAACTTAAAAACAAAATCCGCAGTAGATCTCCATCTATAAGTAGCAGTAGGAGTTCGTCGAGTAAAAGCAGTAGTACATCTTGAATGAAGGTCACTTAAGAGTGCATCTCTGAAACGTGACTGTTTTAACACTATGTTCTCATTGCCTACTCTGAAAATGATAAAAATAATAAATAGGTACATATATCAATTGTGACGATCATACCAAAACAGTTAATATTGAATTAATCTTTCTATTTATTTCTTTTTATTTTTTTTTCAGGTAGCGATGTTTCAGTAAAAGAGAAGATCCTGTATTACCAAAACATCAATAGACCAAGAGAGGATGTGAATGTCTCTTCGACGGTCAGCACGCTCGTATGTTTGTGTATATTACGTAAGATTACGTTACGAAGGGAATATCCAGAAGGAAGACAAGATCGGATCTACGTCGTGTCGAGAGCGGCGTCTTAGAGTAGTGTAGTTCCGAAGAAATTCATACTTAAACAGTACTCCGTATGATTTTTCCCATACACTAGTATTTTTAAGTATTCACTCCGGTCTCACTCACACAAGTATTCACTAGGGTCCCCTCGTCACTCGGTGGGTCACAATTACGTAGAAGTGTAATTTTAACAAACCATTATCGCGAAGCGATCCTCGCGTTGTAGCGCATCAATAGGGACGGAGCCGGTTCGATCCCGTCTGAACGTGTGTGAACTAGCTCGGTGTGCGCGACAAGTTTTATAAAGTTACTTCTAAGGGACATCTTACTACGCTTGTTTATTGAGAATAAAGTGGGCTATGTCTCTGACTCTCTTTGTGTGAGGTCTAAAGGAGAGTTTGGAGTCTAGAGTGACGCCTAGATATTTAGTCTGTTAGTGGGGATTTCGCGCTCAACCAAAACGAGAGAATCGGCGCATCAACGACGCGAGAGAGGCGCATGCGTGGGAAGTGTCATCTTTAGGCGTATTTGCCTTTTTTGGCAGAGGGGCTTTAGGGGCCTTGGTCTTACGTTTTGCCGAAAAGAATGGGATGGTTTTGAAACCGTCATCGGAGAGGGGATATACTTCCGTCCAGCTCCTGGGATGCAGCGGGAGAGACGGCTTCAAGGCGTTTGCCCCATGGCCGTTGTCTCTAGCGTGGGTGGGTACTGGGCCCTCGAGGTAGTGGCACCTGACTGGTGCAGGTAAGCTACCAGGGCGGTCGTCCCGGCAGGGTGAGACCCTCGGACCAAGGCGGCAGCTCAGGAATCAGGGATGGGAGAAAGGAGAAGGTCTCTGGGGAGATGTCTGGCGGACGAATATGGAGCCTGGGTAACATGCCGAAGGGCGATGTTCTGGACCATCTGCATGATTTCTTTCTGCTTGGGGCTTGTGAAGGTGTACCACGATGGTGCAGCGTATGTAAGGTGGGGCCTTACATAGGATTTGTAGTGTCCATTTTGTTCTCAGACCGAGCTTCGATTGCATGAGTGGCCGCAGTTGGTACAGGACGGCCCTTGCCGTGTTGGTAGCCTTCTTCACATGTCTGGCCGTCGTCAGTCTCCTATGTATTACGACGCCAAGGTATGTGACGGGATTCATCCAGGGGACCTGCTGACCTAGCACGTACGTACTGGACCAGGGATTGGAGGTCAAATGCGCGGGTGCACAGGGATAGTCGCCTCCTGCATGGCATCATGGATTGAGGAGGTCAGGCTTTTGGCCAGCCGGCGACGCTGGCGGGCCCGTTGAGGGGCTCGGGATTTAGCGGCTGCTGTTGGAGGATGGACTCGAAGCACTCCCAGGAGATCCGCCTTCTGGGTTCTGGGCCTCTGGCCAGTGCCAGCCTGCCTGAGATAGTGGTCAGGACAGGCTGGTGATCAGACCCTAAGGCATCCGGAAGGGTTTCAAGGTTCACGGCGTCGAGACCTCTGTGGACAACGAAGTCGTTGGTGGAGGGACAGTGGACGCTGACAGCTGAGAAGTGCGTCGGTTCGTCAGGACCGGACACCTCGTAGCTGAGTAGTGGACTGGCATCTCCACGCTGGATGCTGAGCGTTCCAATCGCCGGCGGCCAATGTTGGAACTGAGCCATCCATAATGTGTTCAAGATCTGCGTTGTTTAGGCTCTGTGCGCACGGGTGGTACACGGCGTAAATTCGCAGTAGTCGGCATCGTTCAGGCTGGTCTCAATGCCCAGAGATTGTCTGGCAGCTGTCTGAAAACCAGGCTCCTACACACTGCTACTAGAAGCCCTTGGCGTGAGTGAGAGTCATCCAGCCGCAGCACGTGGAAGCCTGGGATGTTCGAAGTGTCGGCCTGGTGCAGGTGTGTCTCGCTGATAAGGGCCACATCCGTCCTTTCTTGCTGGAGCAGAATTCGCAGGAACAGGAGCCTCCTCCTAAGTCCCGCGGCGTTCCAGAAGATGATCCTTAGTTCTTCAGGCATTGGTAATCAATTGGCCGAGACTACAGCAGCCACCTGACAGCGGTGGCACTGCGCTGGACCCCTCTTACTACGCTAGGCTTCTATCTTGATCCCCGGCATATAAAGTAACTCAGAAACCGAGTATATGGCGGGGATCAGGTCTGCCCATCCTCGCTCTAATTGGACGGACGTACTCGGCTTGAAAGCCGAGCTCCGCCAGTGCTTCAGTTATTTCCTCCGGCGTTGTAGTGGAGGGTAGTCCCCGTATGGCCACCTTCCGGCTCATTTCGGAAGGCAGTGCGTACGAGAACCATGATATTGTTGTGGTCTTCTCTAGCTCGGAGAGGTACCGCTGTGGTGCGGTACTCTTCCTCCGAGCTTGGGGTGAAGCGCACCCCCTTTCCAAAGGAGCGCGCATTAGGGCCATGTCCTAACTTATCCTTGAGGGCCCTAAAATGGGCCGCCCAGTTAGGTAAATCTTCCACAACTAGTGGCGGAAAACGGCGGCGGTGCCTGAGCGGCCTGTGCGGCACGGCTCGGGCCAGCGCGAAGCGCGTCAGCGAACGTGCTCGAGGGACCGGAGTTCCCTAAGGTTCCCGGTGGGTCCCTGGGTATCTTATGTTCTGTGTGGTGCTGTGGCGGGCCTGGTGGGAAGGGCAGGTCCATTGTCTGCTCGGTTCACGAGTCTCGGGTCTCTATTGGCACCGGGGTGCGGTTGGGCACATGGCCTCTTGGCGGCCTCTTCCGGAGACTCGCCGTCGGAGGGCCGAGGCATCCTTACGGGAGTCATCGCTGGGAACGGTGGTGACGGCGGTACCGTTCGCTCCACTCTCTCCGTGGCGGTGGTGTTCCCGTCCGTTATGTTATGTGTTCAAGGAGCGATCGGGAAAGAGCGCCGCGCCTCTCCGGCTCGGCCACGACCAGCATGTCGGATTAAGTTGCGTCATTGGCGATAGCTCGACGACCATGCGGGGGGAAGCGGAAGGGGAACGCTTCGGTCTTCCTTCTAATGATGCGGCAGCTGGGCGAGATACTCGCGCGCCGTCGGCAAGGCGGCCGAATCCCCGGCAAGACGCGCGGTAACATCGCGCGTCAGCTGAGATCGATGGAGCGCCTCGTCTTTGTGGCTAGCCGCGGCGGAGGGGCCCGGGGGGGACGGTGAAGGCTTCGGCTGCGTGGCCCGGCGAAGTTTCCGGCATGCGTTTGCTCCGGTAAATAAACGGCGGAGCGGAGTTTCATCGCTCACCCCCTATCGGGGAGAAGGGAGACGGCTTCATGACGATGTGTCCCATGGCCGTGAGTTTTTGACGACGCCTATGACTATAGGCGCGTAATTGGGCGCGTAATCCCACGAGGTAAGCCGCAGTTGTTACTGCGGGGAGGTAGGGAGGTAGAAGGTTGTCTTGTCCAGTAGAAATCAAACCGGGTGTGAGAGCTTATGCTCTTGGGGGCGGTCCGCCCAGCCGGGTGAGACCTCTGGTTACCCAGAGGAGGCCCAGCTTAGGCGACCAGCGGCCGCAGAGAGCAGCTCATGAGTCTGAGTCGGTGTCGGTGTCCACGGAGACGAGGTCACGCGTGATTGCTCGGACGTCCGGTGGACGTGCGTGCCACGGCGCGATGTCTATCAGGTGGTGGTGGTCCGAGGCGTCGGCTCGCTTGAACGCGTTGGTTGCTAGCCGACGGATGTGATCATCCAGGCTCTCCAACCGGAGGTCTCTATGCAGTATCGCATTCGTCACGTAGAAGGGAGCCTGGGTGACGCGTCTGAGTGCTGTGTTCTGAACAACTTGGAGAGCATGGCGGAGGCTTGAGCTGGTCAGCGCGTACCAAGCCGGTGCGGCGTACGACAAATGTGGCCTGACGTACGTCTTATACAACTGCAGCTTGGTACGCAGCGACAGGTTGGAGCGCAGCAGCGGTCGCAGGATGCTGATGGCGGGTTTGGCAGCATTGGTGGCCTTTCGTACCTGGGATTTCATCGACAGTCTCCTATCGATTACGATTCCCAGGTACGTCGCTTCCGTCTTCCATTCGATTCTCTGATCCGCTATGATCACGGGCAGAGGGTTTCTGTGCAGAGATCCAAACGCAATGGCCTGCGTCTTGGAGACATTGAGACTCAGTCTCCATTTCGCAAGCCATTGCGGCAGCTTGTCTAGGGCGCGTTGCAGTTTCCCGGCAGCATGGGCAGCGTTCAACGATACAGTGACCAAGGCGATGTCATCTGGCCGCCGAGGTTATGGACGAATCCTTGGCACCCATAGCCCCGGCCTGTGGCGGCGAGGATGAGCACCGTGATGTTTTAGTGGGTAGTGTGGACGGCCTATATCTGCCGGTCCATGAGTCCCACATAACCCCCTCGAGCCCCCACTCGGGTGGAGTACCCGTAAAAGGGTTTCCTCACGATAAAAAAAAAGGCGATGTCATCTGCGCATAATGCGAGAGAGGTGTCATCATCGGCGGCGACGCCATTGGTGTAAATGGCGTACATAGTGGGTGACAGTGTACTGCCCTATGGTACGCCTGCAGAGATAGGATGGCTGCTGGATATAGCACTCTCCTACCAGACCCGGTCGAACGCACTCGCGATGTCCAAAAAGGCTGCAGTGGCACTCTCCTTTTTGTTCAGTGCGTTTGTGATGCGATGCAGGATCCGTGCGGCTTGTAGCGTCGTCGAATGGCCGCTCCTGAATCCAAACTGCTCGGGGCGTGGTGTAAAGTGTGCCTGGATCTGTGGCAGCACCAGCCTCTCGAACAGCTTGGATGTTGCGCTCAGCAGCGTTATTGGGCGGTATCCGTTCGGGTCTCGCGGGTTCTTGTATTGCTTGGGTAGCATAATCACCAGACCCTATTTCCACGCCTGAGGGAAATATCCCAGGCGCAGAATGGCGTTGAAGAGCCTGGTGATGGCCGCTACAGTGCGGGAGGGAAGGTGACGTAGAGCTCCATTCGTCACAGTCCTGGTGCTTTCTTGACCTTGAGTTTGCTGGCTTCATTTCTTACCGCAGTAGGCGAGAAGAATGGCGGTGGTAGCAATGGCAGCGTAGGGTGGTGTATGCGCCGAAGCACCTCCTCTAGCGTTGCATGGAAGTCAGGGCAGCTACTTGGATTGGGCGTGAACCTGGTGGCGACGTTGTCGGCCAGGATTGTCGGCCTGTCGGCCGCGTCAAACCGGAGAGAGCCGTCATTGTGGTACAACGGTCTCACCGGTTGAGGGCGCTTCGTGATCTGGCGACACAGTCGATTGAGGGATGCCTGGTCTTCGCTGGCGTCGGCGATCCGGGCACCCCATCTCATGGCAGCCGAGGTCCCGAGCTCCGCACGAATCAGCTCGACGAGCTTGTTCAGCTTCGTCTTCGTGGCGGGCTCCCTCGTCCTCTGCCATTCGGCGCGGGTCTTCTGCTTCTTTTCCAGCAATGCGGCCAGTTTGGCGGAAATCCGCGGCAAACGTTTGTGGTGAGGAGGCAACGTCGCCTCGCCCATGGTTTCTGTTATCGTCGCCGTCAAGCTCGCCTCCAGGCGATCGATGGAGGCGGGAGAGTCTAAGGGTTCGGTCCTCGCTGGCGTCTTGGAGTGGAGAGTGGCTTCGAACTTGGGCCAGCATATCACTCGCCTGCTCAGTGGGTATCTTGCAAGTGCCAGTTTGGCCGCCACCGTGGCAAGCACTGACAAGTGGTCTGAGCCGAACGAGCTCGGCAGCACCTCCAGCGTCAGCCCATCCACGCTCCTGTGCACCGCCAGATCAATGGTGCTGGGCATGTGCGTGCGAGCGCCGGAGTAGTGGGTCGGCTCGTCGGGTCCAGTGATGTCGTAGCCGTGCCGCGATGCGTCCACGAATAACCGCCTTCCGTTTGTGCATGCGGCATGGCACCTCCACGCCGGGTGTTTGACGTTCCAGTCCCCAGCTGCTATCGTTGGGATTGTGCTGTTCAGCATGCTGCGTACTTCACTCGTCACCAGTGTGAGGTTGCAGGGGCGGTAAACTGCGGACACTCGTAGGGGTTTATCGCCGAGCTGAACTTCCACGCCGAGAGACTGGAACGTCAGTGCGTCAATATCGGGTAGCGGTTGGAACACAATGCTATGAGAAGCCATCTGCATGGGTTGACGAACTGCTATGAGAAGCCCTCTGCATGGGTTGTCCTGCGGTGTGTCTAGCCGAAGTAAGTCGTATCCGGGTAAATTTGCTTGATCCGTTGGTTTCAGGTGGGTCTCGTTTATGAGTGCCAGGTCAATATTTTGCTCCCTGAGCACGAGCCGGAGGAACTGGAGCTTTCACGACAGACCGGCGGCGTTCCAGAAGATGATGCGTAGCTCAGACATTTGTGATGAGTCGCATCATTCCGTCTAGCACCGTCTTGACGGGGTCCCGACCTTCCCTCAAGGCTAGTAGGACCTCCTTGAGGGTGTCGAGTGCCGCGTCGATGGCGGTGTTCGAGGTTTTCACGTGCTGGCTCTGCTGAGTCGGAGCTGGCGGTGCTGCTGCTGCTGGTGCCGGCGCTGCCGGTGTCTGTGATGGGGCGGGGGGGTCTTCCCTGCGGAATCTCTTCCCCTTGCCCTTCTTTTTCTTCAGTTTCCCCCCTCTGGCGGTCGGAGGGTTGGCAGGTGCCATTAGGGTGGCAGCCTGGGAGTCCGCGGAGACCATGTTGGTAGTCACCGGTGTTGACGCCGGCTGTTGAGCCTTGCGTGCTGGCTTCTGCTGAGTGAGGGCCACGGTGCCGGCCCTCTTGTTGCGTGCTTCGCGGCGGTACTGGGGGCACCGGCGGCGTTCCAGAAGATGATGCGTAGCTCAGACATTTATGATGAGTCGCATCATTCCGTCTAGCACCGTCTTGACGGGGTCCCGCTTCGCGGCGGTACTGGGGGCACGCCGAGTGGTTCGCAGGATGTGGGCCCCCGGTGTTGGCGCACGTCGCTGGTTCTTAGAGAGGGCGCAGGCAGTCCCGCGTGAAGTGCTCCTCCCCGCACCTCACGCAGGCAATGCGCCGATGGCAGCTGTGGGTCGAATGCCTAAAGGCTTGGCACCTATGGCATTGAGCCGGGCCGCACTTGCCCCTGTACGCTTCAATGGTGATGCCTGGCATGTACAGGAGCTCGGTAACTCCATATATGCCAGGCACCAGGTCCGGTGTGTTGCTGAGTACAGCGAAGAATATGCAGCCAGGGCGCCCCATCCTCGCCCGTATTGGCCGCACATATTCCGCCTGGTACCCCTTTTCAGCCAGGGCCTCGATGATCTCGTCCGGTGTGGTGGTCACGGGGAGGCCGCGAATGGCGACCTTCCGACTTAGCTCTGAGGGCAACGCGTACGAGAACCACGAAAGCCTCTCAGTTTTCTCCATCTCGCAGACTTATCGTTGAATTAACCGGTACTCGTTTATCGAGCCGGGTGAGAAGCGCATGCCTCGTCCTAGTGGCCGCGCATTTGGTGCGTGGCCCAGTAAGTCCTTTAGGGCGCGGAAGTGCCGCGTTCAGTCAGGGAATTCCTCCACTATGAGCGGCGGGAATCGCGGCTTCGGTGGTTGTGTCGCGCTGGCATCCGGGGCGGGGGCGTCGGGGCCGGCCTGCACCGGCTGGCTCGGTCCGGCCGCTCTCAATGCTGCCGCGAATGTAGGCGCGGCAGGCATTGCAGGCATCGTCGTCGTCAGGGGCCGGAGCTGTCGCATCTCTTCGACGAAGGCGCGGGTCGCGCTGTGGGAGAGGCACAGTGCATTGCCTCTTAGATAGTAGGTCGTCGGTGGCCTCATCCTCGGGCCTGGGTCTTCTCATAGCTGTCGGTGCCGGTGTCGGGGGTGGCTGGTCCTCGCTCTCCGTAGGTGCTGCGCCGGCGTTCTCGAGCTCCTTGCACCTGTCGTTGAGGAACATACTAATGTCTTTCAGGTGCAGGTGGTCCGATGCATCGGCGCGGCTAAACACGTTAAACGCAAGCCGGCCGATGTGGTCCTCCAGGCTCTCCATCTTCAAGTCGCGGTGCAGGGTCGCGTTGCGGACGAAGTATGGGGTCTGGGTCACTCGCCGGAGGGCGAGGTTCTTGACCACCTGCAAGGTTTCCTTCCGTTTGGGACTCAAAAGGGCGTAGTACGCAGCAGCGGCGTACGTGAGGTGAGGTCTCACGTACGTTTTGTAAAGGCTCAACTTAGTGCGTAGCGGTAGGTTGGCTCTGAATAAGGGGCGGAGCAAGTGGGTTGCCACCTTCCCCGTGTTTGCGACTTTCTTCACTTGGTCGTTCATCCTCAGCCGTCGGTCGATCACGACTCCAAGGTAGGTCACGCGCTTGCTCCGGGGGACCTGCTCTCCCTGTAGGCGTGGCGGAGGAGGCATTCGTAGGTGTGCTCCGAAAAGGATCGTTGAGTTTTGCTAACATTTAGTGAGAGTCTCCACTCTGCCAGCCAATCCGGCAGCAGGTCAAGTGCGCCCTGGAGCTACTGCTTGACTACTGCGTGGTGACGTGTGATCGATGTCGACAGCAGGGCGATGTCATCGGCGTAGAGCGCCAACATCGCGTCCTGCGTTGTAGGGATGTCGTCCGTGTAAATGCTGTAGAGCGTCGGGGAAAGGATGCTTCCCTGGGGAACGCCCGCTGTGATGGGGTGGCTGCGTGAAACTGCACTCTCCACCCTCACGGAGAATGTCCTTGCACGTAGGAAGTCTGCAAGAACGCGCGGGATGCTAAAGGGGACTCCTATTTTATGTATTTTTTATAGGAGCCCGGCATGCCAGACGCGGTCGAAGGCGCCGGCTACGTCGAGGAAGGCTGCGACGGCATTCTCCTTCCTATTGGTGGCTGCTGCGACGTAGTGGAGCACCCTGGCCACCTGGAGCGTAGTGGAGTGCTCGCTGCGGAAGCCAAACTGTTCGTGCCGCGTGGAAGTGCGGCGTAAGAAGCGACAAAAGGAGCCTCTCGAACAGCTTGGCCACCGAGCTGAGAAGCGTTATGGGTCTATAGCCTTCTGGGCGTCTTGGGTTCTTCCCTGCCTTGGGCAGCATAATGACTAGGCCCTCCTTCCACGCCTGAGGGAAGTATCCCAGGCGCAGAATGGCGCTAAAGAGCCTAGTCAGAGCCGCGACTGTCTGCCACGGTAGATGGCGGAGGGCCCCGTTCGTGATGCCATCTTTCCCTGGGGCTTTATTTGGCTTCAATTTCTTGATTTCTCTTCTTACTGCGACCGGCGAGAAGTAAGGAGGCGGGGGCAACGGACGGGGTGGGGAGGTCAGCGCTGCAATAACCTCCCCCTGTATTTCGAGATGTCTACCGGGCTGCGTGCTGGAGTTAGGTTTGAAGTGAGCCGCCAAGTGGTTAGCCAGAATGTCGGCTCTCTCCTCCGCGGAGAAACGGAAGGAGCCATCTGGGTGGTAGAGCGGCTGAGATGCAGGCTTCTTGTTGGTCAGTTCGCGGCACAAGCGGTTGAGAGACGGCTGGTCATCGGATGCTTTTTCTATCCGCCGCTCCCAACTGTCGGATTCAAGCTCCCTGAGCGCCGCTCGAATACGATCTCTGAGGTTGTTCAATGTCGTCTTCAGTGAGGGATCCCGGGAGGTCTGCCATTCTGCGCGGATCCTCCTTTTACGCTGAATAAGCGCCCTTACTCTCACCGGGATCGGGGGCAAACTGTGAGATATCGCCGGCGTCGTACTATTGCTTGAGAAGTGCGTCGGCGTATCCGGACCCGATACG